>AZIM01003603.1:6539-18267 GCA_000516915.1 Ophiophagus hannah | reverse complement strand
GGAGCGAAACTCGGCGGTCTTCAGTTGCCCTGCAACCCTTTCAATCCAATCTGAGGGGGCCTCGCTTAGTTCCCCCCCAATTCACCCCCCCCAAAGCTCCCGTTTAGCTGAGCTGCTTTGCCAGTGAAGGGGGTGAAGGAAGCCGGATTCGGGCAGGGCGGGGGGGGGGTCAGCGCAGGCAGAAACCTGGCAGCTCTGTGGCCCCAGGATGGGCCTCGTTGGGGCCCCTGCGTCTCCTCCACCTGCACCTCTTGCCAGGGGCCAGAAGGGACGGGCCTCTCCTTGCAGCTTCTGGGGCCTCCAAATGTGCCCGGCAGCCCTTCCTGCCCCTTCCGTTTGGCACCTGACTGCATTGTCCGCCTTCGGGATGTGGCCTGCTTCTTCTCCAAGAGTTATATTTATTTGTTTAGATAAAAATGCCCAGAATAGAAGCGTTGCTCTCCGAAGGTGTGAATGTTCTGGAAAGCTTCACTCACAACATTTTGGAAGATGCGGCTCCCCTGGGAGGGTTCCTCTCCCTGCCTCTTTTCCCCACTTGGGCTCTTAGAAATCCTTTCGTAGGGAGCGCAGAGTCCTTCAGTGCCCTGGAGGTCCTTGGCCTGCCTGGCCTTCACCTCCTCCTCCCTTCACAGCAAAAGGAGCCTTTTCTCTGTGCGCACATTTTTCTGCAAGGAGCATTCTTACACAGGGGAGGGGGAGGGGGAACACATACATGCTGACCCTCACCAGCAGAAGCGAAGAACTGCAGCCTTATTAACCTAGTAGGAGACCTGGCCCTTTGCTCTCTGTAGATAGTTTCTGATTGCATTGACTGGCCTGCACCGATCTCATAAAATGTGCTATTAAACTTAGCAGAATACACCAGCAATGTGATAGAAGCCTTAACCTTAGTGTATTAGAAAGTGTTAAAAAGGAGATGTGGATATTAGTGTGTAAACATCACACACACACACACACACAGAGTCACAGTTATGATTGTGTTCAAGGAAGTAACAAGGGGAAAGGGGAGAGAGAGAAGAAAAACAAGCGGGGGCCAAATGAGAGAACTCTAGAAGTCAGAGAGTCCCTTGTCTGCTTCCTGGTGTGAACAAGAAGTAGTCATTTCCATTATGAAAACAGAAACCAGCTTGAGAAGTAGCAGCTTATGTGGGCGCCACATTGAGTTTCCTCAACTATGATTGTTGCTCACGGCCTTGAGCGCTTAGATACCATAAGCAGAAAGGTGTATATAAATATAATAATGCAAACTGAAAAGCAATAACGTGTGTCAAAGAAGATTTTCTTCAAGGAACAGCCTAGATAGGTGCTTTCATCAACTTCAGTTTAAAGTTCCCTTTAATCTGGTTGTTCATTTGATGATTTTGTTCCATGTCTTCCATGTTTCTGGTTCAAGGCAATTTAGCTCTTGGCAAGGAAATCTCGGGCTACAATTGGGGCCCGTGCAATGCCAAGGTGTAGTGTGATAAAAGTCAAAGCGTCTTTAGACCCAAACGGATAATTAATTCAGAGTCGGATTCGTATTTTCCATTTAACATTTTACAATTGTTTTGTGTTAACTCAGGTCTCTTAAGTGCTATCATTTCAGGGGCATCTCTCTTTTGTTACTGGCAAACTTCCTTTGACTGGTTTGTTAGTACTGTACTTCTATTGACAAGTGGAGATTTTGAGTGCTGATAAGACTCGGAAAGACACAATAGGGCCTGAATCAGACATTAGGCAAGGAAGACTCCTCACCTGGCAGCCTGAGGTCATGGGTGGCGTCTGAGGGGAGCAGCACCCGCCCCCCCTCCAGCAGGAGGGTGGTGAGCCAANAGGAGGGTGGTGAGCCAAAGGGGCCCCTCCCTGGAGCAGGGCCCAGGGCTGCAGGGGAGGCTGGGCGGGTGGACGGACAAGCAAACAAACTGCCTGAAAGAGAAGCCAAGTGGTTCAGCCCCAGGGAGGGGCCCTGAGCCGGTTCCTCCAGGAAGTGCCTGCTCTGTGCAGGGCTCCCTCCCGCCTGGGGTGCGGCTGCTGACCCAGCCCAGGGCTGACCTTTGCCCCGGGAAAGTCCTGGGGGTCTGAGGGCCACCACAGCCTGCCTCCTCCAGACCTGGGTTCCGGCCAGTCAAGCCAGGACACCCAAGAGCTTTGCCCCCCCTCCCCTTGCTGGTCACTCTCTGCTTGGGCTACTCCTAGCTGGCTTCTACAGCCCCCCTGCCTCAAGTGGGCGCAGCCTCCTTTATTAATCCTCAGGACTGGGGAATAAGGGGGCAACTGTCCTGTAGCTTGCCTTCCTCTCAGATACTGTTTTCCCCCTTTGTCTTCCCCCCTTGTGTGTATACACGTGAGTGTGAGAATGAGTGTGTGTGAATGAGTGATTCACCTGTTCCAGCAAGGTGGAGCTCCTGCCTGGGGCCCTATAAAGTGTTGGGAGGAGCAACTGCATAGGAGTCCCCGAGGGAGGCTGCATGCTGTACCTCCTGCCCGTACCTCCTGCTGCTGCTGAAGCTGGATCAGGCCTCCTCCTCCTCCTCCGGATCCAGAAAGTCCCATCCATGAGTCCCTGGGTGATCAGAGGATCATCTCTCCCCCGGCAGCTTTCTTTTCAGGGAATTTCCTTTGGCTGCTGGTCCTGGGCTGCCCCTCCTGGCAGCGCCCTTCACCTGGTTACGGCCTGTTGCACTTGCCCTTCCTGCCACAATTAAGCTGCAAAACCTTCAGGGCATGAAATCCCGCTGTGGAATGAGAGCCTGGCCCAGAGCAGAACAGCTGGCCGGCCGTGTTTGTGGCAGGNNNTTGGGGGGGGGGAAAGAGCAAGGGGCCCTTTGCAGAGGAGGCGGCTCCGGTCTTCGGGCTCCCTCTGAGCAGCCGGCTAGTCTCTGCCAGGGCTCACCCTCTGGGACCCGCTCCTTTCCCACAGAGGGTACAGATCTGGTCACCGGCCGGTGTGGCACAGTGGGGCCAGGTTTTCTCAGCCTGATGCTTCCATGGTGGCTGGGAAGGACAGGAGTCCAGCATCTCCAGCAGGGGTTCAGTTGAGGAAGGGTGCAGCAGGATAGGCAACACAGCTGCTTCACCCATTTTGCATTCCTGCTGTGGCAAAGAGAGGGGGGAGGTTGTGTTCTCCCTAATTAGCATGTGTGTTGGAGGGCCGGGCTGTTCAGATTTCAGCACACCCTCCCAGTTGCTAGAAGTGAAATCCTGAGAGGGCCCTTCTGAGGCCACAGAATAACTTCAAAGTCACCCAGACCTGTTCAGGAGCCTGCAGCAGATTCTCTTGTAAAGATAAATAAATATTTGAGGGGTGGGTGTGTTCATTACTCCTGTGGGGCAAGCACTGGCTGAGGCAACAAAGACTCACTTTCACAGATGCCTTCCCCAGGGTTAACTGAACCTCGGTTTACTCCACACCATTTCCTGAGGAAGCAGAATAGTGCAATTCAGGAACCACAGACTGACCACATCCACCGGATTTGCACACCCTTAGCTAAAGTGTGGTTAGCCTCTTGCACAATCTCAGCCCCAGGGTGGTGGTGGGGTGGGGAAGAGCTTGCCTTGCTGGGCAAAGGGTCCTGGGAGGCCCCTTGAAGGTCAGTGTAAACCTCGGTTTGCCTCTGGGGAATTCTTCCTCTGTCCTGGGAAACTAAGCCTGGATGGAACCGGCTCTTACCTTCCTCTTACCCTCTCATGGTCCAAATCTGGACTGCACATTCCTTGGCTCGGCCATTTCCTGGATTTGACCACAGTGCTGCAGAAGGTCCAAATCACAGCTGGCAAATGGTGAGGAATGGGATGGTTTGGCTGAACTCGGCCACTGCAGCTTCAACTATCAAGAAGGCTGTCTAAAGTCAACCCCTGTGATTGGCTAACCAACCCCCCCCCCCGAACCCATGATTAGAACNNNCCCCCCCCCCCGAACCCATGATTAGAACGAGCATGCCTGTGCATGTCCTGAGGCAGAAACGCATGTAGCGTCTGAAACGGCCTTCTCTTCTTCATCCTCTCAGTGGTTCTGATTGGAGAATCTGGAGTGGGAAAAACCAACCTGCTCTCGCGCTTCACCCGCAACGAGTTCAACCACGACAGCCGCACCACCATTGGGGTGGAATTCTCCACGCGCACCATCCTGGTGGGAGACGCCCTGGTGAAAGCCCAGATCTGGGACACGGCCGGGCTGGAGCGCTACCGGGCCATCACATCGGCGTAAGTAGAGGCAAAGGGGGCTGGCCGAGGAGGGCAAGTGGGCTGCGAGCTGGAAGGTCTCCATCTGGTCAAATGTCTCCTTCCTCCCACCTTTCTCAGTCTAATAGGTTTTATTGGTGCTTTGGGTGACCTGATCAGGTGTTTGCAGGTGTTTCCCACAGAACCTGTTGGGCACATGAATGAGTCATAGGAGAATCAGCCTGGATGTGGACGTAGTCAGGGCATATCTAGACGTGTCTTAAGAGGAACATCTTGCAGGTGTGAAGGGGAAACTCTGTCTGTCATACAGGATGACTGGAGTCACCTGTTTTCTAGGTTCAACGTAAACTGAAGCAGCTGAGTTTACATCATCTGATACTAAATTTTCACAAACTGGTTTGATGGATGACATCCGTGTAACCCTCGGGCCTTTTGCTGACCTGGTTAAGCAAAGTGAGCACACTCAGTCCATGTATTGCTGTAAAGGTAGCACAGATGTGGGGTCCTTGGTGCTCTCTGAGTTTGACTGTTTTCTTGCAGACCTTTCATTACCCAACTAGGTAACATCATCAGTGCTAGAAGAGAGTAGGGTTTGCAGAGTGGTGGAGGAGGAGGAGGAGGAGAACTGTGGGGACCTTGGTGCTCTCTGAGCTTGCCTGTTTTCTTGCAGATGTTTCCTTACCCAACTGGGTAACATCATCAGTGCTATCTAGCACTGCTGATGTTACCCAATTGGGTAATGAAATGGCTGCAAGAAGACAAGCAAGCTCAGTGAGCACCAAGGACCCCACAGTTGAACCCTGAGCTACGAAGATTCTCCTTTACTGATAGCAACGATGTCTCTGTGTCAGTGTATTTTACTCTTCTTCTGTGCCTTAACTGAATGGGGATAAGCCAAGGCAGCTACTTCAGTTCCTGCGATGCATTTGTGGCACCAGAGATGCATAGAAACGCTGGCCATGCTCAGGGCTGTCCTGCAAATTATGGCTGCCTTGTCGACAGCACTGGAGGTGATGCTGTCAGCCAAAGGCTTTGGTTCCTCTGAGGAATGGCACCTCCTGGCCAAAAAAGGGCCACCAACCCCCCATCCAATCCCTGGAGATACCAAACAAGCTCTGGGGTGAAGCAGAAGCTCAGAATGATGAGCCCCATCAGGGACGAGCTTCCTTCCTTGTTCCTTCTCCTCACTTTCTCTCCCCATTATCTGCCACAGATACTATCGCGGGGCGGTGGGAGCCCTCTTGGTGTTCGACATCACCAAGCATCAGACGTACGATGTGGTGGAGCGCTGGCTGAAGGAGCTGTATGACCACGCAGAGGCCACCATCGTTGTGATGTTGGTGGGCAACAAGACGGATCTGGCCCAGGCCCGAGAGGTGCCCACGGAAGAGGCCAAGATGTACGCAGGTAGGAAGGGGTGGCTGCCCTTCCCCAGAGGGAGGGGACCTGAGTGGCCGTGGGTACAACGCTGAGCTCAAGGCAGGATGTGGCCCACGGCTTTGACTCTGGGTGAAAAACCAGACGGGCTGCTCCAGGCCTTGTGGAAGCTTTGGATGACAATCCCCATCAGCCCCAGTAGTTCACACTGATGGGATTTGCAGTCCAAAATAGTTTGGAGGTAATTAGTTGACTTGGTTTTCAGCTGGAAGCTGCAAGAGGAAGGAAGTGGTGTGCCCAGCAATGTATTCATCCTGATTTAATGATCTTAATACAACACATTAAAATGGGCATCTAAGAAGAAAAACAAACAGGCCAAAAGAAAATAGCAGACCAGTCCTTTTTTTAATATGAGATGTAGGCACTACAGCACCGTCCTAATCTAATCTTCAATGTCGACATTTCTTCTCTAAGATGGCGGCTGTTCCCTGAAGAAGGAACCGGTCACCCTCACACTGTCTTCCTGCAAATAGGAATAAATTTCATTTGGGTGACTTTTTCACACCTTTTTTCGGTTAAACTCCATTGCTTCTTTGGCCATTGAAGGGGTTTTTCTGTCTTCTTGTCACAGAAAACAACGGGCTGCTCTTTGTGGAGACCTCTGCCTTGGACTCCACCAATGTGGAACTGGCATTCGAAACTATTTTGAGAGGTAGGTGGGGGTGCCCTGGGGCAGGGCTGCCTTGGGACGACCGGTTGCACTTCGACTGCCGGTCGAGATTTGGCTTTCCACTACACAGGGAAGCCTTTAACGTCTTATTTACTTGCAGCTTGACAGACTTCTACCTGATTATCCAGCAAGAAGTAGTAATACTGCAATTGCCATTGTCTGGGGGGCGGGGTGGGGGGTTCTATAGTGAACTTCTCTTAAATCCACCAGGAAGTCAGTTTGAAAATTCAAGATTTTCCTAAGTTTTGAGTTTGGTCCACAGCAGACTTCTGTTCTCAGCTGCCTCAGCTGAGACAAACGAGTTCTGCTATTCAACAGAATGTGGTGGTTTCTGGACTTCTTCCGGATCAGAGCCAGATTGGCAAAGACTGTCCAGAGCTTTAAGTGGAGAGATGCTTCCAGCCCTCAGCATGCCAGGGCTCAGCTGCCAGGTCTGTTGCAAGGCTGCTGAAGTGGGGTTAGGTATTTATTTATTATATGCCCCTCCATGAAACAGATTAGATTCACAGCTCAGGCCAAACCATCAGCATGTATCAAACTCAAGGGAAGAGAGAGCCTCGTCACAGCCGCTCTTATTCTTCCTTTGATTATCCTTCCCCTCTGCAAAGGCCTTTCTGAAGGGTCAGGATTTCCTGATCCTCTGAACCAGTTTCTCAGCATTGGCAACTTTCAGCTGTGTGGACTTCGACTCCCGGAATTTGTATTATTGTATTATTATATAGTATAACGTATCATATTGTATCATATTATATTCTAAATTGTATTTATTATAATACAATATGGAGAATTGGTGGTATCTTCGCTGCAGATGTAAAACACCTTTTCTTTTCTTTCTTTTCCTGTTTCTAGACATTTTCAATAAAGAGCAGAAGAAGAAGCAGAAGAGCCCTCTGGACAGCAAGATCTCGCTCTCTACCGAAAATCGTAATGTGGCAACCACCTCGGCGGCTGCTGAGGGGAAGAAGTCCTGTTGCATGAACCTCTGAGGGGGCCAGTCGGTGGGAGTCACCGGCCGGGTTCATGCACTGCATTAAGCCAAGAGGAGAGTTTAATCTTGGTTTGCCCAGTGAGCCAGTGGCTGGGTTCACATTAAGCCAAAATTAAGCCACGATAGGCTAAAAGCCTATTGTACTGCAGGTTAGCCATAGATGGACTTCAGAATTTCTTGACCTGGTTTGCCTACCTCACCTTTGGGAATTTGGTCTTGTGTTGGAGCAACATAGGAAATTGTTCCAAAGCTGGTTCTGGATTGGATCCAGATTCACCCACATGTAGAACAGACTCACTGAAGCCAAGAGGCCAATTCTAAGTCCAGATATCTGGCTGTGCCTGTGAAACAAATACTTTCCTTCATCCCTCCTGCCGGTACTTCCCCGTCTTGCCTTCCAGCCACTGATGCTAAATAGGGCTGCCACTGCAGACTCACCAGTTAGGGCCTTTCGCTCCCTGGCAGCATTAGGGCAGAACCTGGGCTAGAAGAGGAGTTGATGGGAAGGGGCTTCCTATCTGATCTTAACCATGATTCCTCCAAGATAATAACCCTATCTGAACCTCTAGGTATAGTCATTCTGATGGTGCTTAAACGTGTTTTCTGACCTGGGCTGGTGCAAGGGCTTTTTCTCCAGTTGCCCTGCAGAGCTTGACTCCATTGTAGGACACACACACACACACACACACGCTTGATCCGTGCTGCAGCAGGAACCCCTCTCTCTTCTGGTCCTCAGCTCTCCACAACCATTTCCTTCTCACCAGTGAAAGAGTGAAATTAGGGGGTTTAAAAAAAACATGGATGAAATCGGAAAGAATTCCGCCATTTCTGGCAGAAAGACAATTTAAAAAATAGTCTTCCCACCTGAACCAGGATCAAAGGTGCATGGGAATCCATCTTGGGAAGGTGGTCCAGGCAGAACACCAGCCCCTCACTCTGGCCACCCTGGAGAGAGGGTCGAACTCTGGAAAGGGTTGCCGTGCAGGGAAATTCCATGGCATATGTTGAATCTGCTAATCCAAATGAAGACAAAGATTTTATTCCTCTGGAAGGAATAAAGGAATTTTATTGGTCTGGAAGTAGAACCTGTAAATGGCGGGCAGGACAGAAGTATTGTTCATTTATGAAAGTAGACCCCTAGGAAGTGGTAAAGGTTGGTGGATGAGCCCCTCTGAGCAAGTGGCAAAAGAGAACTTGACCAAGACACATAAAAACCATGGTTACAAGCTACAGTAACCGAGTTCAAACGACATGCTAAACAATGTTTTGCTAGCCACTTTGAGTCATGTAGATCAGATGTGTAGCCATATCAATTTAGGAAATGAATACAAAGAAGTTAACAGGCAGCTGATGTTCTAGCTAAGGGCAGTGTGTGGGCCCAGCTACTGGGTCAAGGAAACATGAGTTGTGGCTTACTGCACAGCACACCTGCATCAAATTGTGGTTGGTTTTCAGCACAATTGGTTGAGAGAATTGTGCCTTATCATGCCTGTATATAGAAGTTGGTTATAGATGATTCTTGAATTGTGGGCTAGGAGAACAAAGGAAGCTGCTTCCTCATGCCACCTTTCTGATGTTGAGCGATGTCTTCCCTTGGGAATAGTTGGCTCCATGGGGCCATGGTGGATGGACCATGAGAAGACCCACAGATCTTTGGTGACCTCCCTTGAGTCTTTTGCCTTTCTTCCTGGCTTTGGGAGCTGCAGCCGGACCAATCAGCCTCGTCCGAAGCTTAAATTGCTTTCTTGCTTGTAGAGAAATGAAGCTGAAAGTCACAGGTAGCCCTCCCATTGCAGAGATTTCCTAGGTGGGCTTGAAAGGTTGGGCTTGGTGGGCGCTTCTTATACCCTCCTTTGGTGGCCTCAGGTGGACAGTTCTAACTTGCAGTGATTCCTTTTGCTTGTGTGCATCACTGCATTCTTTTTCTAACTCCTCCACCCACAAGACACATGACTTTGTGGGATGGGAGTCTCTCATATTGTGCGTGTACATTTATAAATATGTATATATATATAAACATATTTCTAAATAAATTGTTCTGGGTGATGGAGTGCATATTTTTATCAGGTGGCTTGATATGATGGTCCTCTTAGGGAAAAGTATGTTTTGTATGTTTTGGGGGGAAAGGGAATTGCAAAGTGAAGGGAACCGGGGCGGGGTGTGCAAGGTATCTTGGATCCCCCTCAACAAGATGAGAAGAAATGGGACTCTCCCAGACAGGCCACCAGATTCAGAAGACCTCCATCCCTGAGGACCAGGCAGGATTAAAGGGGGACCTCATCTTGCTTGGTGCAGGAAGACAGGCGGAAGAGGCCAGCATCCCTCCCTCTCCAACTTCTTCCCTCACCCCAGCCAGAAGAACAAAGTGGAGAGAAGCCCACTTCTCAAATTTCTGAGCCCCTCTGCTCTTTGGGGATCCATCATCCTATTTCCTGTTCCACAGCATCTCTTCCTGATCTTTGAAGGTTCAGAAGATGTTTTTTCGGAGGTGGTTTGGAAGATGGTTTGAATTCCAGCTGTGCAATGTATGTCCTAGTCGTCATTTTTGTCCGCTAGGTTTCCTGGCTCTTGATCTCATCCTCTCCCTTGTGGAAAGTTAAGTTTCTCTGTCAACAATGCCTGTTGACTGCCAATTCCTCCTCCTGGCTGAAGGTTGACTACGCAATGCTCCACTCCTTTGGCTTTTCCTTTAGGAAAAGGGATTCCTTCAGGGATGGCAACCTCTGTGCCAAGTTGGGCTCCTTCCTACCTGAGGAGAAACAATCACTGCAGGTTACCACCAGGAGTCAGCATGGAGACATCCAGAAGATCATCTCTTTGCAGCAAATTTAATAAAATAAAAATTGAACCCAGAACATGGAATAATATTAATAAGAAATCTCGCTGATCAACTGACCTCAAAGAACTTATTAAATGGTGGGAAGGCTGTGAATGTTTTTGACAAAGTGCCCCATGACAGTAAAATTAGGTTACTTAAGTATGGGCTGCCTGACACGTCTCCAGGATATCAAATTAACATAATGCGGTATCTTGGAACTGGTTTAATTGGTATAAGTTTACACTTGGTAGCAACCAGTTCTTAAGTAGTTTGTTTTCAGTTGTGCATCATGCAAGAGGCCAGGAGACCAGGGCTCACCCAGCAACCCCTACACCTCTCAAAGGAAAATTCAGGTTATTCAGGCAGGCATTTTCCCAGCAATGAAAAGAATATTAACTTGTCAGGCGCTGATTTTTAATCTGTTTCAGACTTTCAGAGGATCTCCCAGCAAGATCCATGGATTGTCATTAATGTAGCCAGGCAGTCCCCAAGGATAGGCCAAACTCTTCCCTAAGAAGAACAGTAAATATCAATAACTGTTTTAAAAAATTGATTTGGTGTAATTACCAGAGCTGGGAAAAAATGATAAAAATGATTTTTCCAGCCCCAAACAGCCGTGCTTCCTTAATTCAGATTTAAGCGCAGATTAAATGTATTATTAAAGGGTGAGGCAAAGTCACAAATGCTGTACTCAGTCTGTTCCAGCTGACCCCCAGAGACAGTCCTCCACTTATGTCCACAATTGGGAGCAGAATTTCCATAGCTAAAGAAAGTGGTTAAGTGAGCCACTCCCAACTTTATGACCTTTTTTACCACAGGTGTGAAGTGAATCAAGCAGTTGTTAAGTGAGTCACATGGGCATTAAATGAATCCAGCTTCGCTGATTTTGCTTTTTGGATGCTGGCTCGGAAGGTTGCAAATGGTTATCTTGTGACCCTGGGATCGTGCGGCCACTGTTGCAAATACATGCCTGTTGCCACGCCCATTAAATCTGGAGCGACTCTGGGGATGCTGCATGTCATAAATGTGAGGACAGGTCATAAATCCATTACAATGTTGCTGTAACTTCAAACATTGCTAAATAAATGGTTAAGTTGAGGATTACCACCTTCAAGGGCATTTTACCTGTGATGTCTAAATCTGGAAATGCATAAAAGGCAAAGTTTGCTGTCAGTAAATCTCGATGAAGACTTTTCCAAGAATATCTGGTTTGTAGGCAGGCAGGCAGGCCCCCGACTGGGCTGACGTGAGAGGTTTCAGACTTCTGAGGAAGTTTCGCCCTGCAGCCAACAGAAGCAGCCCTACAGCCCCGGTGGTCTCTGTTTGCATAACTGATGCCAGACTTCGGCTCTGGGGGCTTGGAAACAGCAGCTGCACCCCCACCTATTTCGCTAGGGTGGAGTCAGGTCAGAAGTAGGTAGACTAAAACCGGGCAGAGGCCCGCCCTTCTTTTCTGCCCTTCAGGTGGAACGAGGCGGCCCCTTTAAAGAGCCGGAGGGAGCGCGCGCACCGCCCCTCCTCCTACCTGGCCAGGTGAGCAGCCGGCTAGCCTGCCTGCAGTCAATAAAGCTGTAGGGGCGAGGCCGGGCCAATCAGCGCCACGGGAGAGGCGCCAAGCCAGCCCGGAAAGCCTGACCTCCAACCGCCTACCTGA
>AZIM01003602.1:79947-90797 GCA_000516915.1 Ophiophagus hannah | reverse complement strand
GCATGTAATGAGTCTATCTCATATATTAGTTTCACCTTTTAAGTTGCATTACTGAAATAAATGAACTTTTGCACGATATTCTAATTTTTCGAGTTTTACCTGTAGGTTTACATTGGGAATTAAAGTTCGATTCTATAGAAACACCCCAGCTAGTAATAGACATGAGGATTTGAGCTGAAATTATCATAATGCCTAAGTGTCATTTTAGCTGAATACTGCTTTATTTTTTAAAAGATGGAATGTAACAAAAATGTTTAAGTTGCCTCTCAAGCCTACTGTCAAATTCAATGGATAACTTATCTCCACGGTGATGGGTAATTTTCTTTTTGGGTATGTTTAACTTCATGTTAAGTGTGAAGTGGTAAGAGTAAATCAGTTGTCAATGTATTGCATTAAGCACCTCTCATCTGTGTTTGAGTTCAGAGAAAAACACACAAAAGTGAGAGAACTAGAGATTAACTGAAGCTAACCAGGAAACATAATGCCTTGATCACACCACCTGATAAATCACCTGCCCAGTAATTTGTTTTATTGTAGTATTCTCTTTGTATGATCGCCTCTGTGAATTTTCAGGTTCTGGCAGAATTCAGAAAAACTGATACTGCCATTAAAATTAATCTGACAATGTTGGTATTGGCTAGAGATAAGTTCCCTGAAGATGGAGTCTGAAAGCTTGGAAGATTAAACCTCTGGTCCGGGTGACTGACCCAGATTGGATCCTGCTATTTTGTTATTGATTAAAATAATGAGAATAATGTAGAGATGGTCACTTTAAACATTTATAAAGGGAAGAAACTAATGAAGAAAAAATGGTGTCTTGCTGTGATCACACACAGAATTTATAATATGGACAAGATTCAAACTAGGGACATCTTGGTTCTTTATTCTATTCATCTGTTTAAGTCTTCAATTCATGTAAAATGAACATATAGAATGCTACTAACTTGAATTATGCTCCAAATAATGCAGGTATGTCAGAGCTCATTCACAAAGCTGGACTTTGTGATTACAAATTTAGGCTCCATGTCTCCAATGAAAGTGGCAGGAAGGAGGAAACAGTGGTATATTAATTTGAGTCAGAAATGTTGACATCATTCATCACAGAATGCATTATTCTATAAATGTTCATAATTAGGGGATAGTCAGCCTGGCAGGTATATAATTACAGATGTCCTTTTATTATTGCAAATTTAAATATTTGAAAGCAATATTTCTGTAGTTATATAGTTGGGTAGTATATAACACATATCACCATGCATTCTGGAAAAGAATACACTACACATGGTATTTTTATAAAATATTGAGAAGGAAATGATACTAACTTGCTTAAATGGCAAAAACTGGAAACAGGATTGCTCATTCTTAATTGGTGGCTTTCTGTTCCCTTGAAGTATTACACATGATTCCAGGTGAGCTCTGGGTTTGTACTTGGATAAAGTTGGAACTTAGTTTGTAATTTCTTCATAATTACTAAGAAAATTTCATGTTATGTCCATGTAATCACTGGGAGTCAAGCTCAGGTCAAATATATCTTTAATTTTCTTTTGCTTAAATATGTTAGAAAGCATGGGATGCTGAGTTAGACCTCAGGACAAAACATATCAAAATGTATGCATGTATGTATGTGTGTGTGGAGGAGTGTTGTACAAAATACTAACTTAAAAGCAAACCTTTCCATATTTAAAATAATTTAAATATGCTAAAATATGCTAGAAAACACAAGACAAAATGTATCAAAATGTATTTATGTATATGTATTTGCATATATCTATATTTACATCCGCCTGTCTGCCTGCCTGCCTGCCTGCCTGCCTACCTACCTACCTACCTACCTACATTTATTCATCTCATGGCTAGATAACCTTTTGTTTCTCTAGCAGTTGTTTCCAGTATATTCATTAGAGAAAATTCACATTTAATACAAAATGTATGGATCAAGATGGGGATATTTTCGCTGCCAGGTTCTCCAATTGGCCAGGGCAGATTCTGCAATAGCACTACAGTACAAAAGGGAGACAGAATCCTCCCTGAATGAAAATGTATTCATGTGAATGACTGGTTAGAAAGTAGTGGATAATTTCAACTTCAATCGATGGTTCATTCATGTGAATGTCTCCTGCCTTAATCATCCATAAAGATCACTACATACAGATGGTACATCAGCCTTTCTGCTAATGTCAAGTCAGGGATGTTATCAGTTTCTTACTGATATATGCCTGAATTTGCCTGCTTTGCCTGTGGCTATTAACTAGCTTACTAAGCCAATCAGTTATGACAAGTCATTGAAACATAACACCCTTATGGTTCAATTTATTGCTTTTTCCCCAATACTTAATGTCGTCCAACACTTAATGTCCAAACAGCATTTTCTCCCTTTTTGAACTTAGATTACCTTAAGACAATAGGAATGAATCAAAGCAACACAATACAGTATTGGATATGTCTGGCTGGAGATCACTAGCATGGTCTTTTGTGCTTTTCACCAAAGATCGTAATTTAGTAACGCAGCTTAAATGATAGATGAGACAGCACACATTCTTTATCTTTTGTGCTGTCCCTGTAGCTTTTGTTTTTTTGAAGATTACAGGGAAGGAAATTGTTTTTCAGAAAATGGGAAGAAGACCACCCATCATATTTTTGGAGCAGTTGAGACCCAAACATAAGTGGAAGTATGCATAATGTTAGTAAAACTTAAGAATATTAAAATAATAAAAATAATAACTTGAATTCTGATCTTATCAAATCAAATTCTTTTAATTTTTTAGATTCTTTTTTAGATATACTTTTTCTCTTAATAGATATACAGCATATACAACTTCTATATCTTCTAGCTTTTCATTAAATAAAATTTATTCTGTATGTTTTTGTTGTGTGATGGTAATGATTACATGATGTTGACGACCTAGAACAATTTTGAAGAAATGGAACTAAATATTCTGACTTCAACTATGAATTAATGTAGAATTGAGTATGCATCCTTGTCCTCTGGCCCTAGATCATCTTTACATATTTCTTTTCTTTTATTCTTTATTATAGTCTCTTCCCTTTTTCTTTTCCCCCCATTTTTTCTTGCACTTTTTAATCTCTCCTCTCCTTTCCTCTCATTTGTATTCAATTTTACTATTATAGTTAATAGTCTGAGTAAAAATTATATATGTGAAAAACCACTGAGTGTTCCCAGGGTCAAAATACTGATTCTTCTCCCTTCTATTATTTTCACATCCTTCACATATAGAAGACATTCTTTACTACCTAATTATGTAGTTTTGAAAATTGTGGAATGCCATTGGAGGCAAATATCTCCAAATCCTATTATAGTTGAGGCAATCGTGTCAGTATTTAGGTAATTCGTCCTATGTTTTAGCCAACTGTTTACTTTCCAGCTGCTTGGCCCTGTTGACTCAAATTCCTCTACTTCATGACATGTGTTCTGTCATGTAAGACAAAAATAAATGGTTCTTTACCTGTTCTTTTCACTGTAAAACAGGAATGTACAACATGAGGCCTGAAAATCAGAAATGATTTCTATGTCTTGAGCCCCAAACCACATGTAACTCTACCTTGCTTCCAAAAGTTGCCATCAGATATAGTTTTTCATGTGAAAGAATGGGAAACTTATTAAATACAGGAGAAAAACACATATATATGAATTGAATTTTATTTTAACCTAAGTCAATATCAATTTAATTAAATCAAAATGTTGTCCCAACTCATCTGCAAACTTTCTGGAGTGCAGGTTTTTCCATAATATGCAAAGGACAGCCATATTTTATCACTTTTTTTTTACTGTTTACAAAGTCATTGTTTTCCTGATTTTGTTTTTTATTATGGTATTATTATTCCAACTGCTCCGTCTTCTCACCAAACCTCCAAAATAAATTACCCATTTCCAAAAGCTAAGCGTTTAAATCAGTTCCTGGCTGATTTAGGTAGAAATGTTCAGACTTGACTCATGTAGTTTAGATTCTATTCCTCTATTGCAGACAGGAATACTAACACAATAGTTGACTGTCAAGTGGAAAGAAACTATTTAGGACTTGTATGCAACAGTGCTCTAGCATTTCAATTCTAAATTCTTTTCTTCAGTATTTCCAAATCAATGGATATTTATAAGTTTGTTGATGGCTTTAGGATGTTGGAATACGTTTATAAAATGTTTACAATTCTGGAACCTAAAAAGTTGTAATTGTCATCTCCTTCTTCCATCTCACGCTTTATCTGAATTTTTCCCAGTTTTCCGGTTGATATATTCTTAGTGTTCTTTCTGTCATCCTTTGACAGGTAGTGTTATTCACGTATCTCACAGTATTGATACTTCTTCTAATGATTTTGATTCCAACCTTTGGTTTTTCCTGGAACAAATTTAGCCTACATATGGGGATAGACTACAGCCCTGGATGATTCCTATTCCAATGGGATAGTAGCCTTAATATGACCTGCCATCCAAATAATGTTGAAAATTCTGCAGAAAGGAGAGAAAATAGCAATTAAAACATGTCAGCAAAGGAACAGGGGAACAGGAGATCCAGTAGCTAATATAAAGTTAATTACGAAACAGCAAAAGACTATCCAAAAGAGCTTTACTTTCCATTTTATAGATTCTTAAAGCCTCTGCAGAATTTTAGACCTTTTTATCTCCATACTATATTTAATCTTTCATCTTATATAATCCCCTGAGACCTTTTGGCATGGTAGTGAGTTATAGAAAATGTCATTGATGAAGGAATATTAAAGATAGTGAAAAGCAATTGATTAAAAATTACAGGTGGCTCTATGTTTAATCAGATTTAGAGTAGACCCATTAAAGTAGATGACATTTAATTTTGCCATTAATGGTATCAACTTCATTGATTTTGTTTCTGCTTAAGAATGACCAAGTAATTTTTTGCAGACCAACATCTGTAATCCAACAGATTTAGTTCAGGGAAGTGTTTAATCCCTTAAAACAGGGGTGTCAAACTTGCGTCATCACAGTGTCATCATGAGATGTATTGGGACTTTTTTGCCCTTCACTAAACTGGGCTGGGGTGGGGACAGCACGTGATGCATCCAGCCCAAGAGCTGTGTGTTTGACACCCCTGCCTTAAGGTGACTAAAAATGCTTCATCTTTTAACAGGTGGTAAAGATTCCCTTTTTGTTTGGCTTAAGAATGTGAGTGGTAGAGATCTGGCATAATATTAAGTAGATATCATAAAATCCAGCATTATCTTTCTAAACTGAACTACTTAGGAATCTATGAATAATTTATTGCTATGGGACAATTTTACAAAAATATTAATTTTGGAACTCTTGAGTAAGTTGGTGAGCCCAAATGCAAATGTCAAAATCTCCATTTCTAAGACATTTTGACATGATTTAGAGGTCAAAGAAAACACAGAAAAATAAATGCATTAGGGAGAAAATATGCACATTAATATGCATGGTAAAAAGCAATGTGCATAAAATCGAATTTTCCCAATGGGGAAAAATACAGACTTGAGAAAATATATGCACAAAGTGCATAAATCACATAAAGTAAGCAAATATAAACCTTTATGCAGTTTTGTATTGTGCATAATCTTGAGTTTGTTTAAGAAAGAAATATTTGTAAGTGAAAAAAGACAGAAGCACCTCTTTGTAGCCTTATTAAAGATTGGGCTGATCGTGTTTCCTGCTCCAAAAATAAAAATAAAAATCCAGCTATTATACTTCCATCCAGTGTCATATACTAAGCAAAGGCTTCCTATTTAAATGCTCAGCAAGTGGTATTGAACATGTTTCTGTATTCTACAAAATTGAATTAATTGCCCAATATCCTTTTTTTTTCTTCCTGGGCATGATCCCTTAGTAACTGCTTGTAAACCTGTTGCTATTCGTGAACTGCCCCTGTGCAGCTAAAAGTATAAACTATTCATTCTTTGAATTGAATTCTAAAGATTTGCTACATCATTCATTAAAATACCTTCCTTAGATGTCTGGGTTCTCAGTGTTGTTGTATTGTGCTGAAATTAAGCACTATGGGAAATCCAGGTTACAATTTCACTCTAATCTTCAGAATGCAAGTCCGCCTCTTAAACTGAAATTCCACAATTTTATCTCAGTTTATTGCTGAGATATTGCCTTTTCAAGCTCTGACCTATAAAACTAGATGTCAAGCACTCAATTATTTCCTCACATCACAAAGTTCTCTCAGGAACTGATTGAATTCTTCTGGAGTAGTTTTTCTTCTTCTTTTTGCTAGGATGCACTGAAGTGTCTTATAAGGTTATTTCAACTGGGGCAGCATTAATATTATTGCATTATTATAATATAAAGGCACCTGATGGTAATAAAAAAAGTAAACAACTTGGTTCTTGTGAGTAGATTTATAAGAGTGCAAAGTATGCTTTGTATTATTTTATTTCAGCAAGCTTCCAAGGAACATGCATTTAAGACGAAGACTTATAATGTTTAATAGAGATTATCAACCTTGTTACTTATTAGTCTAAAGTAATCCTCTGGTTTAGCCTATATATAATACAGTTTAATTTTATATGTATTGTTGAAAAGACTATGTAGACATGTGCAGAAACCGTTTTTATCCAGGGTCAAGCCTGCTATAACCTTAGTTACCCTGAAGAATGACCCTATCAAGAAAGGAACAAGATGACTACAGGAACAGTGATGTCTTAGTAGTTTTTGTTACCATCAATCTTAGTATTTATTGGATTACTTTTTATGGGTTTACAGTATGTTGGTTCTGTTCTAAAATGGCTCAGGGTTTTTGTTCCCTATTCCACTTGATCAACTGGCAAATGAAGATCGTAGTTCATATATAACATTGACCATGAACATAGGAAAACTTATGCCACATTAATACACATTAGTCTTTAAAAGGCAGCAAGCTACAACAGACTAACACATTCATTCATCTATTAATTATTTAAATTAAATAACTGAATTGGTCTATGACACCTGTAGGTAAATATAATCCACATCCATAATGGAGAGTCTTTTTATGGTGGCTTAGTAAATGGATATTTTATTTTATTTTTATCATTTTATTTTTTTTTTCATTTTTTCATTTTTTTCATTTTTTCTTTAACTGCTGAGGGATGGAAAAATGGTAGACATTTGGCTACAATACATAGTTTGGCCATGACTTAGTGTCTCAGAAACTGAACATGTCCTCTAAACATGGTTATTGAGGAGGCTAAAAACTTTGGTTATACAAATGGATGTGGCTGAAATTCACATAACTTAAAAGATAACTTTTATTAGATCATGTACTATTGGCATATGGCACCAGGGAATCTTTCTAGAATGTATAAAGGTACTTCAAATCTGGGAATGATATTCATTTGACAGCATTCTCCTTTCCTCAAAGAGTGAAGTTTAGTGACCCTTATCTCTTGATATCTGAAGAAACCTCTCTATATACTTTACTTATATTATATGCTACTAATTGGGTTATATCTTTTGTATATACAAACCTAAGTATTTAATAACATAACATAGAATAACAGAGTTGGAAGAAACCTTGGAAATCATCTGGTCCACCCCCTTCTCAAGTAGGGGAGTCTTTAAGATGAAAAGTACAAATATGGAACTGATATTCCTTAAATGGATGAATAATTAAATTTTCACCAAATGGCATCAGTTCCAATTAGGGCCGGTTAAGAGAATAACTTAACATTTTGCTAAAGGCATATGTCATTTGCATCAATACAAGAATAAGTAGTGTAGAACTTAGAAATGAAAAAAAGAATGACATTTGCAAATATAATAAATTTGGGTTCAAGTGATTTCTATATTTAATTTCTTAGTTTGTTAATATTTCTAAAAGGGAAAATGAAAGTAGACAAAAACAGGATTTTTTAAAAAGTTGCATGAAAAGTTTGGTTTAGGGAAGTGAACCTATTTTGCTAATTGTCTCAGCTCTGAGATATTGTGAAATATTTAGTAAGTGTAGTGAATATACAAATCCTTATTCACAATGGAAAACAAGCTGTCCAAAAACAGTGGTATAAGACAAGGATTGATTTTAAAAAATCTATTTGGCCCAAGACTAATGAATATAATTAAGTCTTGGAAATTAAACCTTGAAGTAAAGACTAGTTAACTGTGGAAGGAAACAGGAGCATTGTTGTAATGGAGTCTATTAAATCACTCAATAAACATTGGAATGAATTGACTCAAAATGTTCTCAGCTAATGCTCAGAGTATAGAAAATAAACATGATGAATTTAAAGTTTTAATACCGAAAGCAAATACAATGTATTAAGTACAAGGATGTGTACAATATTTCTGAAGATTGGAGTATATTTACTAAAGCATATAATGCAACTAAAGCATTAAAATGGATAGAATTACACAATATATTAGAAAGTATGAACATCTGCTCAGAAATCCAAGTTGATAAACTTGTTAATATTACAGACATCATGGAATTCCTGACTTTAAAGGCAACTAATGCTAAAAGTAAATGTTTAGCAAAATGGTATTAAGCTAATGCAAACAAATAAAAGGAGGAAGGTTGTTGGACATGTTCACTGTCTTGAATTATTTGTAAAAGTGGGTCACAAATCAAACTATCTAATAGAATTTGAAATTAATATGACTTCCAATGAAAAAAGAAAGAAAGAAAGAAAGAAAGAAAGAAAGAGAAAGAGAAAAAAGAGAGAAAGAAAGAGTGAAAAAGAAAGAAAAAGAAAGAAAGAAAGAGAGAGAGAGAGAGAGAAAGAAAGAAATAAAGAAAGGAAGGAAGTGAAGGATGGAAGTTGTACAACTGCAAACAATTTTATAGACTGATGTCAGCCTCACATTGTAAACCAGACCAAGAAATCAACTCTGCAGGAAGGCTAAAATTACTTTCATTGAGATTGATTATAACAAATCTTGAAAGTCTGATTGTGCTGTATCTCCATTACTCTAAAACTCCAGTGAATCACAGAGGTGT
Organism: Ophiophagus hannah; assembly: GCA_000516915.1. Lineage (NCBI taxonomy): Eukaryota > Metazoa > Chordata > Lepidosauria > Squamata > Elapidae > Ophiophagus > Ophiophagus hannah. The sequence goes on along the minus strand of AZIM01003602.1, from coordinate 81,879 downwards.
ATATCTCTGCTTCTTAATATTATCTGTCTGTTGTGCTCTTGTGAAACATGTTTCAACCATGTTGTCCTTGTAATGGATATTGCATAGTATCTCCATCAAAGTCATCAGAACAAATTGTGAGCCTATACTTCACATCTTACCACAAACATTTCTTAAGAGTATTCCCAAAACATATGAAGTTAAGTCAGAGATATCTTGATTGAAGTTTTGAAAAAAAATCCTTGACATTTTAGAGGCTGTTGGATTTTAGTTAAGGAGGTCAACTTGGCCTCAAGCAGTATTTCAGTCATGTTGCTTTGGGACTAGCAAATTTCTTTGGAAAGAAAATAATGCAGACATCTTGTGAGGAACTACTTATTATTTTTCCTTGGAAATCTTCTATTTAAAAGACCAAAACATGTGTGTGTGTGGGTGTGTGTCTGAGAGAGGGGGGAGTGAGAGAGGGAGAGGGAGGGAGGGAGAGGGAGAGAGAGAGAGAGAAGGAGAGGGGGTTAAAAAAGAAGAATAGGTAGTTTCAAGTCTTTGGGATTTCCTTCCATAGACTGTATATTTCATTATTGGAATGCAGTTTCAAGCAGTTTGTCACATAAGAGAATGTGGCCATCTAATAAAAAAAATGCTTGGAGTACTTTGGACTACATTATCCTGAAGTTCCAACATTTCCTTGTAGTGGTCTGGCTGATGGGTGTTGTAGTTCAACATGTGAAGAGTCACAGGGTTCTAGGTGCTCTCTGAGCTTGGTTGCTTTCTTACAGACATTTACCCAAACTAGGTAACATCATCTGTGCTAGCAGGGAGTGGGGTTGCTTTCATTTATATACTAGTGGCTTGCATGGTGGGTGTTGGTAGGAGTGGAGTTGGTGGTTCCTTAATTGGGCTTCGTTTAACTTGTTTGGGTAGTTCATCTGAGTACTGATTGCTGCATACTGTATGTAGAATTATCCACATATCATTCAAAAGAGAAAATCAAAAGGGAAACAAAACACCTCTTCACCAATAATCAATGCTCAGATAAGCAAAAATTAACACTGAGATTAACATTAAAAAAATCAAGAAGCAAACAATACCCCAGTCAATGAACCATCAAGGCCACTCCCACAAACACTGACAGAGTAAGCCATTAGTATATAAAATAAGAGCAAATCCCATTCCCTACTTACACTGACATTAGCTAGTAGGGTAATGAAACATCTGCAAAAAAACCAACAACAGCCAAGCTCAGAGAGCACCAAGGACCCCACACTTCAACCCTGACCTACAAATATTCTCTGTGTGAAGAATCACTGGATGCTCCATTTACCTTAATAGAAATACCTGTTCTCTGAGCACAAATAAGATTGTTTGGGAAAGTCTGATGAACCATTGTGAATAAGTATTCAGTATAATACAGTGAGGCTACTTTGTACCTATTAGTCTGTGTTTGAGTGGCTTTTCTCTTTATGCACCATTAAGGCTACAAGATTTTGAGAGTGGAGGAAAAAAAACATTTGAATACCACAACAATCAGTTTTGCTTGAAGGATTTTGTTTTTTGAGCAGGGGATTTGTCAAAGCAATGGAGAGCTGGCTGCCTTGTCCTTAAAACTGTGTTCCAGGTAAGTAATGTAGGCACCAGAAAGATGTGTGCATGGCATATGAGTATTCAGAAGAAGTATGCCGACATTCACATTTTTTGTTAGATGGGTGCAAATTAAATCTGTGTGCAGCATGTAGATACTTACTAATAAGGATCCACCCCTTTCACAGAATAGATAGATGAATAGTTTCTAAAAAGAAAATCAGGCTAGGTACATTTTTAACATATTGAAAAGGTTCTGAATCAGTGATGGGATTCAAATTTTTTTACTATCGGTTCTGTGGGTGTGGCTTGGTAGATACTGCAAAATCTCATTCCCTCCCCACCCCACTAACTTGCTTTCCAGCTCCGTTCTCC
>AZIM01003602.1:60922-73272 GCA_000516915.1 Ophiophagus hannah | reverse complement strand
CATCCATCCATCCATCCATCATCTATCATTCATCCATCCATCATCTATCTATAATTCATCCCTCCATCCATGTATCTGGTAAGCAGGAAAAGGACCAAAATGAGAAAGTTTGTATGTGGGAATAATTCTATGCACTGATTACCTTACTGATGTTATCTACACTCCATCTGTCAATTTCGATGGATTACTGGCATGGTATTAAAGTCCAATTTCAGAACTACTGGGAAGAGATTTACAACTGAACTTCATATACATTACTTTTTCTCCAACTGTTGCCTTCTGAATATACTACACTTACCAAAACGTCTATCTAGCATGCTGAAATGGTAAGAAAAATAGTCCTGCACATTTATTATCTCACCTTCTCTGAACTTGTTTTGTGTGAGAAGAGAGTTTACATTAATTTAAAATAGATTTATAAAATATGTTCAAAAGGTAGTATTTCCAATTACCTGACCTTTCTTGATAATATCATGAAACCTTTGTTAAAATACTTTTTGACTGAACAGATTTTAATCAGTCAGGTTATTTAATAAAGGGCAAGAAAAGATCCAATTTAACTTTTGATATTAGAATGGAACAGATAATGTCAAAATGACGAATATTCACCCCAACTTTAGATATTTTCTCTCTTCCTGTTAAAGGTTACAATTTTAGGTAATACCACATGTCAACAGAAGCATCACCAGTACTGACAATCTAACAAAAGGAGCCAAGTAAGGAAGCCTAAAATAAATTTGACGTAAGACCAGCACAAAATTTAAGGGAAGAGAAAGAAAACCCAGGTTTTGGGCCTACATTGAGTAAGCACATCAGGCAACATCATAGAAGACATGGATGAGATTTGTTGCTTTTTCAAGTTGGAAAATCTACTGCCACCCCCCAACCTCCTCTGTTTTCTGCTATCAGTGCTTATATGGAAATCCAAGTAAACAAGGCATGTAGGAAATAAGATGGGGTATAGTGGAATTTATGATACTGTATCTCTACTGATGGGACAGTTATTTTGTGTGAATGGTTTCTCATCATGTTTGCCATGCTGATACTATAGACATACATACAGATCATTGTAAACACTGTTGGTTTGCATGATTGATTTCCATCCTGGCAGATCTTCATCCAGATTTCACAAATTCACTGGTCTGTTTAGAAGCAGAGGAGACTTTTCCTTAGAAAACTGTCAGCATCTCTCTCTCTCTCTCTCTCTCCCTCTCCCTCTCCCTCTCCCTCTCCCCCTCCTACCCTTCCTTTCTCTTTCTCACTGCATTCAATCCTGAAATGATCATATTTTTCCATTTTTACTCCAAGCCTTACTAAAAGTCAAAAACTTATAACCTTTGTATTACAGAGACAGTGAATCTTACTACAGTACTGCTTGAAAAAAATTAATGAAGGTTAGTTGATACTAAAATTATGGAAGCCAGTATGTGACTCTTTCCTTATTATTAATGATTAAGATCAACTACTTATTAAGTTATGTCTGCTAATGCCTCTGGATATTGCATATCATATTTTCAAAATGATTCTTTAATTCTTCCATTCCCTTAAGTACAACCCTAGGTCAAATATCCAGAATAAAGAGAGAATCCTGCTTAACTTTTTCAAAATAAACTATTTAAGGTAGGACTGAAACCCAACGTTCCCAATTCATGGATGTCCTCCCACTTGGTTGTCCTCCTCCTTTCTAGGATCCAACATTTCATCTTGGCTATCACTAATTGGCTCTCTGTACCTTTTAAATGCTTCTGCCCTTCAGCCTAGTTATTTTTATTTATATTGTAATCCTGTATGCAGAGCTTGTTTTTCTTTGAGTAATTCATAGGCATAAGATTGCAGATGGCCTCGCCTCATGGGGAAAACCAGACAGGAATCACAACCAGATGATTGAGCTAAATTCTATTTCACTATAAAGCTACATTGATAGAATCCCCCCCTCATCTCCTTTACAGCCTGAGAAACTAGGAAGGGTCTGTTCTGAGCATCTTTCTCCACTCACTGTTAAATTGCAGGTTTTGCTGTCTCTTATCTCACTGTTCCCTTGGCAGTGTCTCTTTGTTCAGTCTCCCAATATCTTTCCCACATATCTTTATTGATTGCCCTCTTTTCCAGTTTTTCTATTCTCACATAAACATTTTTACAATTGAAGCCTTTAGAATTCTTTGTTATGATAATAAATTCCAAAGAAAAAGCCCTTAATTTAGAATGAAAAAAATATGTTCTCTTGGTTAAAAAGAACCAGAAATTAAAGAGCACACATCTTTATTCACTTTATTTTATTCTAGATATATTTTTATTCTTTAAAACTAAACTGTTTTGGGAGGACTTTTCTTGCTCTTTCATGTTTTATTATTTTCATTTTTGTTTGTTCTGATGTTTCTATGTGAGGTCAGATTATAGTTACCATTGTTTGATTGAGTTGACTGCTTTGAACTTCACCATCAATCAATCTGAATAGAGCTGGAAGGGACTTTGGAGGTCTTCTAGACCAACCCCCTGCTCAAGCAGGAGACCTTATATCATTTCAGACAAATGACAGTCCAGTCTTTTCTTAAAAATCTCCAGCAATGAAGCACCTACAAGTCCTGATGGTAAGCTGTTCCACTGGTTCCATAAACTGCTAAAGGTCATTCATTTGGGGTGGGATAGAAGTAGACACAGAGAGAGAGAGACACATTTTAATCCTGGCAACTACTGGACAAGTCCCTGCAGTTTTCTTATCAAGGTTTTCAGAAATGCTTTGTCATTGTCTGTTTTCTAGAACTGAGAGAGAATAACTGACCCATGGTCAGCCAATTGACTTTGTGCCTCAGACTAGATTAGAATTCATAGTCTCCAACCTTCTAGCCTGAATCCTTAACCACTACACCAGTCTGGTTCTAGAAGCTAAATAAATAAATACATGTTAAAATATATAAAGGCAGAATAAATTAAATGATTCAGACCAATATAAATTATCATCATTGTTTAGAGAGGCTTTGATCCTCTATTGTGCAAGTCAAATCAAAAATTTAACTTTACATTCTAACATCAGCCTTTGAATATAATTAAAAAGGATTTTTTTCTTTATCGGGATAGCATACCGTTTTCATTAATCACTCATTTAGTTTTCTAACAATGTTAAATTATTAATCCTGTTTTTACTCACAATGTTTAATCAGGCATCTATGTGCCAAACAAGAAAAGCTCTCCTCTGATTCATGTTCCCCTTGTTTGTGATTACATCTATCTGAACATTCTCTCTTCCCCCTCCCCATCCCTGCAGAAACTCTTCTTTCTTGAAACTAAGTTGGCTTTCATAGGTGGAAACCAACCAGCCATGAGGATTCCATCTGAAACCTCATCACAATTTAGTCTTGTAACTTTTCAATGAATAAAAATAAAGGTCAATGTTCCCCTATCCAGTTGGGTCTGACTCTAGGGGCCAGTGCTCATCTCTATTTCAAGGTTGGGAAACAGTGTTGTCTGAAAGCACTTCTATAGTCGTGTGGCCTGCATTACTATACACCAAGTACAATATTTCTATACACCAAGTACAATATTGAATATTTCTGTTTTGTCTTATTTTCTGGCTGTGAAGAGATGGTAGTAGAAGTACAAGCAGGGCAGTGGCAGGTTGGGATGGTGGAAGGAGCTGGGGAATCCCTTATTGAATGCATATTACATAGGATCCTTTCAATTAGGGAGAAGTGTTGTCTCTGCTTTCTGTTTATCAATGTTACATAAATAGCAACAGCAATATTACTTAGACTTATATACCTCTTCACAGTGCTTTATATCCCCCGCTAAGCAGTTTTACAGAGTTAGCATATTGCCCCNNNNAATCTGAGTCCTCATTTTACCGACCTCGGAANNNTGGAAGGCTGAGTCAACCTTGAGCCGGTGTGACTCAAACTATCAAACTGCTGGCAGCTGGCAGTTGGCAGAAGTAGCCTACAGTACTGCATTCTAACTACTGTGCCACCACAAAGTCACGCATTGCCTCTGTTTACTGTTTATTGATTGGTCATGTGAACATAACGTTATGTATTTAAAAAGGTACTTGAAGCTTCTGCTTTCAAGCTGGTTCTGGTTGGAACTAAAATAACGCAGTGTCAAACATAAAAATAAAAATCTGTCCTTAGCAGCAATGAGATGGCTTTTAAAGCAAATTTTAGTTTGTTTGTTGTTCCTCAAATTTATGTGTCTATTTTTGTTTGTTGTTCCTCTTTTTTAGTTGAACTTTGTATTTTAACTTTGGAAATAAAATTTTTTAAAAAATCACAAAAATGTGTCATTGATTAATTTGATTTGTATGGTGCTAAGTTTGTCCATCCGTTTACCAAAAGGAATTCTGGGGGAAAAACAATGTTAAAATACAACACAGCTATTAAAAGAAATTAAAAAGTCAGTGTTGAGACCCTGATAAAAACTCATAGCCACCTCATGCCAGTTTAATCAAAACCCTGCCTCCAATATTGTCTATTGCTAAATCCAAGTTTTTACTGTTTTCTTGAAGACCAGTTAGAAATGAGCTTCATGCTCATCAATGCCATCTCCTTTTTTCTTTTTTCATGTCCAGTTTTATTGTTTGCACTTATTTTTCTAGGTCTTATTCAGTAGAGCTGTCAATACCTTTTCTATTTTCAATCAATATATTAACTGCTGTAGGAGTTGAAGATAATGTACAAAATGCCAACTTTTCTGCAAACAAATAAACAAAGCAAAGCAAAGCAAAAACACTGTGCTTTCTTTTGCTCTTGAACTTGCTAAATAATATGAATGAGAAATTACATGAAAAGGATGTGAAATTATATGATTATTTGAATCATGTGCTGTATGAATGTATGTATGGATCTGTTTATGAAGTCATCACTCACAATGTATAATTGCAAACCAATATGGTCATCCCTGTGTATCCAAATTGCCATACTAGAGTCAAAATCATTTTAGTGAGATTATGTTACATTTTCAGTACTTGTCAGATGGAATGGCTTTCTTCTTCTTATATTTTCTAAAATGGATAGACCAACTATGCATTATTATTTTTTTTACCACAGCCCTTCTTTTCTCAACAACACTATAATTTTTCCATGTATCCAGCAGAATTCTACAATTAAGAAAAAGTAATAGTGACGGTATGTGTTTAGACTATCAGAAGACATGAAGTGACAGTCAGCTTCATACCACAAATTGAGGAGTACAGTGGAAAATTATTCATTCCTTAACCCCATGAAAGTCAAGAATCCATTCCACATCCATGGGAATGTTGGTGAATCCTGGGTCCTGGAATTATGGGTAGACTGAGATTGACATTTGCTATTGTGGTGGCTTCCCTAAGTTTTTGTTTTCCTTGCATCTGTACTTACTGATAATGGAAGTAGACAGGACTTCCAGAGAAAACATTATGCTCTTTGGATGCGAAAATGTATAGCCATTTGGGAGGAAAAGGATTCAATACCTTTGATTTATTCTCCTTCTAGAATATGGCTACCTGGACAATAAGGTGAATATATGATAGTGTACCAGGTTGACATCTTTGCTTAGGGAGCTGAACTTGACTTCTGGATGTGAACCAACATGCTAGTCATTACATTTAACCCCATGTAAAGAATTTAGCATAAATCATGGGAAGTATCACACTGGTGAGATAAATTTGCTTTGTTTGGGAGAAGCACTTAGTAGAAAGTTGCATTTAACAGATCTTACATCTGCCACTTCTTTATTGTACTCTGTACTGGAGCTTTCTATCTTCACTCATTCAGAACAAAGAAGGATCTTACCTGGGAGAAATATGCCAAAGATTGAATTAAAAAAAAACAGATCTGTGGTGACAGACATTTGAATACATCCTCCTACATGGTGAGATTACATATGAGTCATTTTACAATCAACCGATTTTAGTTCTTTTTCCAATTACTTGAAAAATTATAAGGAGAGTCTTTGACAAGTCCCAGTAGGCTGGCTGAATGAGATAATACAGAAAATCAGATGTGGAAATATCTTGGATTTATGAATAAAGTAACTAGATTGAAAGGGAATTTCTGCACATGACTGAATCTTTTAATACTGATAATATAGACATACTGATGACATAAAATATCAGAAAGTTTCAGTTACTTGTAATTTCCATTTAGAAAAGTGTCTTAGCTGCTTTTTTTTTTAACAAGGAGATATTGTGACAGACAATACTATATTTTGTTGTAATCAAAGTATAAATTAGAACAATCTAGATTGTTCAAATAGAGAATAGAACAGAAAGAAAGAGAAATAAATGAACACAATTCACATAACACTTTGGTTTGGATGGACATTTGAAATTAGAAGAGATTCTTAATTAAGCCAATCAGTATAGAGTTGGAAAGAACCTTGTATGTCTTCTAGTCAGGAGATCCTATCCTATCCCATCCCGGTCTTGTCTTAAAAACCTCCAGTGATGAAGCACCTACAACTTCGGAAGGCTTTTCCTGCCTAGGTGTAAAACCTTGCTTTTCTCCACATTACATTTCATGTTGTGGGATAGGTCCCATTGTTCAAGTCTATCAAGATCTTTTTTGATCCTGAGCTTGTCTTCTGAGGTGAATTTGGCTATTCCTGCCACCTTACTGTCATTTTTGAATGTGAAGAGTTCCCTTTCTATTCTCTCATCTATGTCATTGAAGAGTACTGGGCCTAAGATGAAACCTTTAAGGGCTACTCATTGAGTATGGTTTGTCAGCCAGTTCCAAATCCATCTGGCTGTGATGCTGCCTATCTCACATTTTTCTAGTTTACCAAGAAGTAGGTTATGGTCTACTTTGTCAAATGCCTTGCTGACTATGTATACAATGTCCACAGCATTTCACAAGTCTACTAATTTAATCACTGTCAAATAATGAAACAAGATTGGTTTGGTATGATCTGTTTTTAAGAACCTCGTACTGGCTACTAATTATAACTTTATTTGTTTCTAGATGCTCACAGAACTGTGTTTTTTTTAATTATTATTTTTTCCAGTATCTTCCCGGGTGTTGATTTTAGGCTGAATGGTCTGGGATTTTTTCCCCTCCTTTTTTGAAAATGGGAACCAAATCAACTATTTTCCAGTCCTCTGGTAGTTCCCCAGTGCTGCAGGATCCAAAATTACTTTTGTGGACCTGTTAAAATACTATTAGGTCTAAATGTAACAATAGAATCCATGGTTCACTAAATTCAGGTGGAATGGGTGGGAAATAGACTCCCATTGCTTTCAGACACAGAGCTTATTTAAATAAAGCTGGGATAAACCCTGTAAGTTGCCTGGGCACTATATCATATGTACTTCACATAGCTAATAATAGATAAAAGATAAAAAGTTATAGGAATCTATGGAAACCCATATGTTTCTCTTTCCCCTCTTCTTTTTTAATGGGGAAGTTAGTATCTTCCCTTACAGGTTACTATCTATCTATCTGTCTGTCTATCTATCTNCTATCCATCTATCCATCTATCCGTCTATCCATCTATCCATCTATCCATCTATTTATCTATCTTTGTTATCAAACACTCTTACTTAGTGAACGTATGAAATCCTTTCTGTAAAATCTTCCTGTGAAAAGCTTCAGTTTCAGTGGTAAGTGGTAGGATGATAATGAACCCATAGGAAAAATATCAAGTTTAATTTATTTATGTAGCCACAGATAAAATTACTTCATAAAGTGTACAATAAAAAAACCACATCATAAAAACTATCAATTTAAAAAAATACAAGGAAAAGCACCGGTCAGGATTACCAGGTAACAGAATATCCAAGGGAATTATTATTATAGGCATTCCACTATCTATTTAATTCACAACCTCCTTGAGAACTCGAAGCCCGATGAAACAATGTTGTTTTGAGGATGTTCTGGAATGATAGGACCAGTCTTACTTTGGAGGGAATGATATTCCACATAATGGTGCCACTGCAGGAAAGGATTTCTCCTGGATCCTGCCAGATGTAACTCCTTTGTGGATAGCATATCTTTCTGGCAGAGCTAGAGGGATGTATCTATGTGGAGGTAGTCCTTCAAATATTCCTTGTTCCATTCACATTCATATAGGAGAGCAAGTGACATAGTAACAGTGCATCAGAGAGCATCACAAACAACTCCTCCATACCCTGTGGAATTTTCAATTTCCACCATAAGCAATGCTTATCTACTGAAAGGGTCGCTTGTCAAAGGCTACCTGCCCCCATCCCAATTTTCCAGATGTTGGAGAGATAATTTTCAAAGTGCTCTGGGAAAGATTATCCCATATGATAAATAGGGTGGTTTGTGCTCCATTTGGCACACAAATTCCAAAAAGATTGCCATATGGCAGAACTCAATGCTATTTTTACATTAGGAAACCTGAGGTAGATCAGAATGGTTTATGTACAATGGTACCACTTACTAATGTATCATTTACAATGGTGAATGGGGATGTACAAAATTATCCATTCTAGACTGATCTCACCTAAGTGTTGGATGTCATCCATAACAATGCTAACTGCTTTTTCTGGAAGGCTAATTTCCAGAAAACAAAAAAAGTCCTTGCCCTGCCCTGAATGTCTGAACTGGCATATTTGGAAGAAAAATGAAGTGTTCCCATTTTCCTAGAATACTCAGTTTCTAATTACATTATACTAAAATTACATTTCATAACAGTACTTTAGCATTCACACGTTCTTCAAGGTGGCCTATACCATTACAATCTCATGAGCTACATTAGGCAACATGTCACTAGCTCAACAAAATTGCAGAACTTGCACTTATTCTTTCTACCTATCCTTTGACATGTGGACCAGTCTCTCTCTAAATCACCCTAGTCCTAACTGTATAGAAAATGGGATTTTGCTTTAATTGGAAGACTTTGCCGAAACCCAACTGTGTGATTCATAAAACACTCTGATTTGATTCAGACCAAATTGGAAGTAATCAGATTCCACTCAGTGGTAACTCCTAAAAGGAATTCAGAAAACTAAAGCTTTGTCCCTCCAAGGTATAAATTCACTGAACTGGAAATCCACAAATAGCTATTGATGTTTCTTTATTTTTTCATATGGACAAAAAAAAAAATCAGGTACAATATATCATGCTGAGAGCATGAAGCCTGCCAAATTTCCAACATATAATTGCAGGAACACATTTATAGTGGTATAGTGCTGTGTTTTCATCCTGTTGGAAGACATTTGCAGTGAAGTCAAATCATATCACTGTGATTATTCCCAATTTCAGAATGGTTCTATACCATGCCTCCTTTTTTTCTGGAATATTCTAGAATCAATAGAACCGAATATTTGATTTGAGGGGGGAAGGTTTCAATTGGCCATCAATTCTGCTGCGTATGATATTGGATCCTCAAAAACACTGTATCCCATCCTTGTCTCAGCAGACTACTTTTCTTCTCCTTTTTAAAATTAATTATTTGATTTATTTTTTTTAACGTACATATTTAACATAACAATTATTAACTTCAGAATTACTAAGAAAAGAGACAGCCTAAAAGAACTAAAAGTACACATTAAAAAATAAAAAAGAAGGGGAAAATCTACTTTATATTTTATGCATATGAATAATCACTGGTTTACTACTACACTAGTATAATATAATGAGAAGAAAATATTACTGTGAAATATCACAGAATCTGTACACAATAAGCCATATTGCTGCATATTTTGATTAACAGAAAATATTTCCTTTTCCAAAATAAATATATCAAACATTTTCAACAATCATTCTTTAAAATCTAGAATAATATTATATTGCAAATTTTTCAATATGATTTTTAGTGCACAAGCGCACACACACACACACACACACACACACTAGTTCAATGCAAATATAAACAGTCAGGTAAACAATCAGATTCCAAAGCTTTGGCATATAGTTCAACATCACATTAAAATCTTTAACATTTAAAGATTTTCCGATAAATCTTCTTACATACACACACACACACACACACANACACACACACACACACACACCATTTCTCATATTGACAGAGGGACCCTCCCAAGTTTCTTTAGTGGAGAAAAGTACTTCCAGACTTGCAAGATTCTGTTAATGTAATCTTACAATAATATGTACTTTCTTCATCTGGGCATGTTACCTGTCTGGACTATCTCGCAAGTTTGGCAGAAAGGGATAGCAATTTTAAAGCAAATATACAGCCATATACAATGTAGTCATTATCATCACTACAGTTTGTTATTGCACTGATTCCTCTATCAACAAAACCGAACAATACCGAATAAGTCAGGCCATGGCTACCAAACATCAAAAGCATCTACCAGGCTATTTCACCTCCTTTACATGAATGATCTGAAGTTGTATGGAAAAACACCATCTGAGTGCTCAGTACTGTCCATATATACAACAAGATATTGCAATGGAGTTTGGACTGGACAAATGTGCCACCCTCACTAACCACAGGGGGGAAAAAACAGTAAAACTGAAGGATGCCCTATGAAATAACATCAAGAATCTGAATTTACACAACCAGTACAAACACTAGGGCATCCTTCAGGCTGATAACATCAAACACATTGTGGTCAAGAAGAAAGTTAGAAGTAATACATTGTGAGAGTGAAGAAGATCTTAAAGTCTACATTCAGTGGAGGAAATACCATTAAGGCAAGCAATGGCTAAGTAAATTCCAATCATTAGATATGCAGCTGTAATAGTGGACTTGACTCAAGAAGAACTAAAAGCCCTGGATAGGAAGATCAGAAAAATAATAAATCATGCCTTTTGTTCACACAGCAATATTGAGACTACTTACCAAGCAAATAGGTGGGGATGTAATGTTGCAAGTACACCAAGCTGTTGAAGAAGAAGAAAAGAACATTACACCAATATCTGAATTATAGTAAAAAAAGATACACTGAAGCTTAAATACCATGACAGCTTACTTTGAATTGGAAAGGCCACACTGGCCTTCACAAAAGACCAAATGAAAAATAGAAAAGAGACCTGGCAAAGCAAAATATCACATGGCCAGCATTAATAAAATAATAATAGGCAAAGCAGATAACAACAAGACCTGACAAGGCTAAAAGCAGAAAAATTGAAGAAAGAGATGGAAGAGCTAATTCTGGCTGAACAAGCCTAAACCTTAAGATTAAATGCATACAAAGCTAGAATTGAAAAGACAGCAACACTCAGCAAATGCTGCCTTTACAAACAAGCTGAAAAAAACAGTGGACTACCTAGTTAGTTGCTACAAAAAGATTGAACAGACTGACTTAAAACAATGGCATGACAAAGTAGCAACAATGGTGCATTGGAAAATCTATGAGAAACGCCATCCGCTGGCAAACAAGAACTGGTGGTTCCACAAAATAACAGTCATAGAATATTAAGAAGTAGAAATGCTCTTGGACATTAGAATTCAAACAGACAAGTACCTGTCACATAGCAACCCAGATTTCATTGCCAATAAGAAAGACAAAAGGGTCCAGATAGTGGATGAGGCAGTGCTCGGAGACAGGAGAATAGAAGAAAAAGAATTGGAGAATAGAACAGAATAAGAATAGAATAGAATAGAATAGAATTATTTATTGGCCAAGTGTAATTGGACACACAAGGAATTTGTCTTCAGTGCATAAACTCTCAGTGTACGTAAAAGATATAAGTGATAAATCATGATCATAGTCATCATAAATACATTCATCATGAATCATAAGATACAACACTTAGCGATAGACATAGGATACTAAATAAGCAATCAACATAAACTACAAAATTCTAAGATCTGTAAATAGAAGTAGAGCTACTGTGACAAAATAAAACAAAGATAGTACCAATAGTAATACTGTAGGTGCCTTGAATGAAATCCCAAAATATCTGGAGCTCCACTTGAATATCATCAGAACTGACAAAACCACTATCAGTCAATTGCAAAATGCATTTTCATTTGGAGAGCTTACATCCTACAACAATACCTTTAACTACTATTGGAAGAAATATCCTTCTGGGTTCAGTTCCAAGTGGGGAAAAAAATACTGGAAACATGGTGACTGCTTGGAAAGATAGTTTATTGATGAACAGGATCACATGCCTTGGAGCTCTTGGGTGAAGAAAAAGGGAAGAGATGCTGAGAGTCCCTGGGTTTTATACCTTCTCTGGCTTTGAACTTCCTGGGGCACAGGAAGAGTATCTTGATAGGTTACTGTCAGAGGTCATAGCTAGCTTTGTAGGTTGTCTGTGTGCTAAGATTGGTTGAAACTTGGTGGGTGTGCAATGAAGAGCAATTAAGTGGCTCTGCCTGAAGGAGGTAGATCTTTGTTATGTAGAATAAACTGGCCCAGGCCTTAATGGCCCTTTAACAAAAGTGGGAGGTGGCTGAGTTTCTGCCTCTCTTCTCTTTTAGGGGAAATATTCTGCCTT
>AZIM01003602.1:30077-41496 GCA_000516915.1 Ophiophagus hannah | reverse complement strand
TGTTGTTTTGGAAAAATGGAATAAAACTTGTTTTTTTTAAAAAAAAAGAAATGACACGAAGGAAAAAGAAAACTAACACCCTCCCTGAAACCCTTCACAAATCTATATATCGGTTATAGCTTCTAAACAGGATTTGAGTGTTGAGCCTCAAGGTATACATAAGTGATGGCAAAGGTATCAGAGGTGGTATTATTATTATTATTATTATTATTATTATTATTATTATTATTATTTGTAATTGCAGCACGTCTAAAATTCAGCAACCTGGCTGGTGAATAGAGCTGCTTAATTGATGGTTTTAATACCTTTGGTTTGAATTTCTACTATAAACTGGAAATAAGCATTGCTAATGAGAATCCATTGGATTTGAGCAGTTTATTCAAATAAATAAATAAGGTATAAAAGAACAAATAAACAATGTACTTTGGCAGTCCCAGCATCAACAACCTCAGTTTCTCTGGTAGACAGTGTATTTCAAAATAATTTGAAAGCTACAGTTTAGGAGATGATGAACATGTATCTTTTTAACATAGGTTTTTAGAATGTTAGGCCTTTAGGTTGCAGATCTGTGGTTCAAAAATAATTGTTATTGCTATTTATTTTTTTAGCTGATTTATATTGCTACCCTACTACCTAAGGAACTCTGGGTGGTGAATGGGTGAGTATATGCAAGTTGAATAATCAAAATAAATGCATGTCCCATTATCTAAACACAATCAAGGTTGTGATGTTTTAATTTAACTGTCACATTAACTGTTGTTACTGACCCTGCAAGCTAGGACTGAAATCCAAAAAATTACCAATTTTTCTTAGTATAAATGTATTATTTATGAATGTTACTGGATTAACTTGTAGACTGAAGAATAAAGAAATAAATAAGAGTCTGATAATTTGATTAGAAACCCTTAACGGAATGCCTCATGGTAAATGTAATTAATGCATCCTGGGAAATGTAGTTCATGTCATGTGGTCACATCTGTAATTCTGATTGGTCACTGAATTGACCCTTGGTTGGGTTGTGGGAGGTTCCTTCACTCTTGCCTGGACCCCAGCAGCGTGCTGCTGCCTCACCCCTTTGCTCCTTCATTATGGGATGAAAGATCACTATTCTTTTACACTATGAAGTCAGCTATGCAAAGAATTGGACATTAGATGAATCTCGACATAACCGTGAGTTATATTTGAGGATGCCTTGTGACCAATAAAAAAACTTTATATGGAAGACTTTGTAGAGTTTGCCTGTCTGTCTTTATACATTCAGCCAGTAATTATAAAAGACAGAACAACTTGATTGTCTAGGCTTGAACTATGCCTTGAAGGCTCCAAATGTTCTTCTTTCAATATTATTTTTAATAACTGAGACCTACTTCCTGTGTATTTGAAGTCTCCATATTATCTTGACTCACTGCAAAGAAAATGGGTTTATCATGGTAGTGTTCCAGATTTTAATTAATTAGTAAAATTAAAAGAATGAAACATGAAATAGGTTGGTCTTACAAGGACAGTAACATACAAGCATTTTACTATTAAATAATAACATTTAATAATGCATTAGACATGAATGAAGAAAGTAAAGTCAGCCAGTATATTACCTGAAAACCTAGAGAGGTCAAAGCTGAATTAGCAAGAAGAATATTTAATCAATTTTCCCCAGACATCTGGTCCTGTTGTCTATGATTCCCCCCACCTCTTTTCTGAGCAATTATCCATCGGTTAGCACAGATTTGTATTTTTAATTGGCCTGGCCCACACCTGGCACATCCAGATTCCCTGTCTCAGAAGCTGAGAGATTGAAAATTAGTATCTAGAGGGAGGAGGAACTTAATTTTAAAGCACTCTGGGATGAACCTGCTTAAAAATCATTAATATGGAAAGGCAAGAATAATATGCACAATGAGAAAGAGAACTAGAACAAAGAGATTATTACAGCAAATCTGTTTTCCAAAACAGAAAGATACCTCTCTGATGATTGCCAATGTCAATGAAGATTTAGCCTCACTGGCCTTGGCATGGGATGGATTCTGCCTCGTGTCTCTCTGTGTGATTGATTAAAGGGAGAGAGAGAAGCTATTTTTCCCCAATGAAGCTGTAGTGAGGTTTGTGAGAGAAAAATAGTGAACAGGTGTATAAACCACCTAGAGGGTAGCACCTCTCAGCTGGTTGACAAGCCAACAGGATGGAATTGTCAGATCCTCAGCAGGTGTGTAGATAAACTGCAGGTCATCATCACTTGCTTTTGACCTTGTCTACTTCTCAGACTTGAGTTTAACATAGAAATTCAACACTCTGCAAAATGCAAATATAATGGAAGTGAATGTATAGCTGGACTTAAAGAACAAAAATCCTCTTCAGGAACTCAAAGATTAGTACATTTCATACTGTAATCTATCTTCAAGAATGCAATTCATAAAAAAAATCATGCCTTTGTTGTTTTTGTTGCAACAGACAACCATGCCCCATCCTCAAGAAAGATCCAGACCTATTAGTATTCCTTTGACTCTTTAGAAGAAAAATTATACCAACAAAACTAGAGAAAATATTGGATTCTTAAGTATCTACATCACATTGTAGGAAATATGTTTCTTGGAACTACAGTGACTTCAGAACTTTATAACTCCTTTAGCTTATATCCACCAGTCTCTTCATCATATTTCCCAATAATGGATTGATCTTTCTGAAATCTTTTTTTACTTCTAAATCCATTCCTGCTTCCATATTGGTTCTCCAGCAGTCTGATATAGTAGTTTGATATGAATTGCTACATGCAGTTTGGAAAAACAAACTGTAAAAGTTTTTGGATTAAGACGCAAAGAATGCCTTCAGAGGATTGGAATCCCTCAAAAGATGTCTGAGGCCCTACATACATTTTCTAAGAAATGTGACATATATGAGAAATCAGAATGTTTTTTTCTTAAAATAATACATGTGAAAAATTGCCATAGCTAAAAGCAAAGAATATCACAACAGTTAACTTGTATATTAATTGGCAGAAACAGCAGGACGTATTATATGAAGTATGTTTGTGTAGGATCCAATTTGGGTCAGTCACTGGGACCAAAGGTCCAGTCTTCTGAACTTTTAGATTTGTATTGGAGCCCTTCCACAGGGGACTTCTCTCAACCAGAATATGTGCTTTGGAGTTTTTTTGCATAGTATTTATGTGGTGGCTGGTCATGTGTGACTTTTTATTTGCTGATTGGGGTATTGATGGCCGTTTACTAAGTTGTTTACCTTTTTTTTTTATATCACTCTTCAAAAGAAATTACTCATTTTCAGATTACTACCCTTCTACTCCTTAACATGCTGATAAAATACTTCCAAGTATTTCAAAGAAGGCAGAAATTTGGAGCTTTTGAAAAAGTATTTGGAAGGAGGGAGTAGTAAATACTTATATAAAATAAGCTATATTCATATGGGAATTCACAAAGATTGAATTACTGATATTCTTTGTTTTACTAGAACTATGTTTCATTTTATGGCACAGCTCGGTTTGAAAGTTTGGTCTCTGGAGAATATATCTTAACATAGATATTTTTCTTTGGCTGAGAATTTTATTGTGAAATGAGGTAATGGCACAACACATGAAAAATACCTTGACTTTTTTCCCCCTATTTTTATCTTATAACTTTGAATTTCTGCCAAAGCTGGATTTATTTTTCTGCCAGTATACTTTTAGTGCCTCAGAATTGCCCTCATTGTGTCAAATGTATATTTTCACTGCACTAACTTCATATTCTCTCGTGACTATAAAGAAAGTTCAACTTTTTTTTATCTTTTCATTTTTTTTCTTTTCTGCTTTTTCACCTACTGTAGCTTCTGGGGGTTGGAAATATAACTTTTAAACAGAAAGGATAAAAACATATTTAAATATGTTTTAACGAAGCATGTACTATATATTCAGAGATTTAATAGAGATAATCCTTCTGAAAGTTATATGTAATTATTTTATTTTATGCAGAACACCAGCTAACTTGCAATATCCTCTACAGTAGCCAACTAGCTGCTTCCTTCCTCTTCCTCTTCCTTAAATTTGTATGTTGTTTGACTCCAAATAAATCTAGGGGGCTCACAAGTAAAAACATTTTTTAAAAGTACAATAAGACTCAAAAGAATTAAAGATGGCAAAGATGACAAAAAACAGATTGGAACAAAAGAGGAAATAAATCCATGCAATCAAAGAGGTTTGACTCACTGTCATCAAAGGTTTGGGACAAGACCTTCAAGCACCTTCAAAACACTAGCAAGTTGGAGACTATCTGGATCTCAGAGCAATGAGATTCCAAAGGATGGGTGCTGCTACAGAAAAAATGTGGTTCTGGCTAGGTAATTATTTGATTGATTGATTAACTGATTGATTTAAAATATATATATGCCTCCATCTCAGCAGAAGAGTTACCATTGTTTAATCAAAAGGACCTGGAGTGCAGCTACCCTATCAGATCTCATTGGCTAGGCACAATATTATCCATATTCCTGTAGCTGAAATTCAATTTAAATCAATTCTTAGTAACCTATTTATGAATTCTATGGAGATTCTCAACCATTCAGGTCATGTTGTCCCCAAAGTACTTTTCCAAAAGGCAACTGGAGCTTCTTGGTTTTTTTTTCCTTGAAGATGTTTCACTTCTAATCTAAGAAGTTTCTTGGATGCAAAGCAAAATGTTTTCAAAGAATAAACCAATAAAATCCAGTTGCCTTTTGGAAAAGCACATTTGGAACTATTTATGCTTTGAATGAATGGATAAGACCATTGTAGTTTCTATCACCTAACATGGTAGCATCTCAACCTACTTTACTTACATTAGAGGGAGGAGAAGGCATGATGAGAAACAAACTGGTGGTGCATGGTCCAATTCAAGACAGTGCTGGAACTTTAGATCAAGGGTTCCCAACCCACAGTCCATGAACCATGAACCAGTAACAGTCCGTGGCATGCCAGCAACTGAACCATGCAAAAAAGCAAAGACCCATCCATGGGATGTAGGCAGAATGCAAAACCATGCCTCCTCCAGTCCACGGGAAAACCTTTCTCCATGGAACCAGTCCCTGGTGCCCAAAAAGTTGGGAGCCACAGCTTTAGATGATAGGAATATGTACAGCAGATGTTGCAAGCCCAATTCATTGTTATCTCACCAGCAGAGAAACAAGCTGCTTAAGCCACCATTCTTTATTCACTTCGCAAACTGCTCTGAAGGTCCAGTCACATTTAAGCCTATTCTTTCGCATCTCTTGAGTCATAGACCAAGAAAAAGGGTGATATATGCCCTGCACAGAAACTGTACACAAGTGACCAGCTGCCAGTATAGCGATATAAGGAAGCATATCTCCTAATAACAAAGTAGCATACATTGCAAGGATCTGTTTATATCTTTCCTAAGGATGATTCCTTTGCTTCCACCTAAGTTTTCTTATTTTATCCACTGAACCACTGTCTACCAGACACCACTGCTTCAGCCTTATTGTAGAGAGTGGTGTATATATCAAGGAGAAGAATTAGAAAATATGAGCTTAACAAAATCATAGGAAGTATACAGGAAAACAATCAGATATCAGGAAGCCAGGTTTATTAATACCGGCAAATTAGGGGCTGCCAGTTTTCATTGTCAAGATCTGAGCAATCAAGATGTGATTTCTATATTTCTGTCTTGCAGCTAGATTGTTTGATGTGGCTTTTATTCTTAATTAATCATAGTGAAAACACAATTTTCAGTAAGCTAGCAGAAACATAAATACCAGCTGAATTTACAGTATGAGTACTGTGTACACAATTTAACTAATTCTGTTGTAATGTATTCATTTTTCTTTTCAATTTTTTTTTGGTATATTTACTTGATGCTAAAATCATGACCTGAATCCAGAATACAGTATTTTGTCTTGCCTGATAAAAAGGAATAGGGTCACATAAGCATGGGAAGGAGAATCAAGTCCCCCACTCCGGAATGCATTTTCTTGTTCAACATCTTTCTTTAGAGTTGGCCTATAAAGATCTGATTACAATAAACTGTAGGGATGATACAGAAACCATGGCATAAGACATCAAGAAGTGAACTGCAAATATGCATGCATACATATATTCATATATGTGAATATACATGTTTGCATAAAAATTCAGGACCTTTTTCCTCCAAAAGCTACTTATTTAGTTTAAAAGAGAAATTATAGAGGACCATATAAAACATATTTAAAAAGATGAAAATTATCAGCCATTGTCTGCAATTTTGAATAGCTACTTAACAGCTTCAAAATTGTATGCATGTATTGATGAGTAGATAGAGTAAATATATCTACAATATGATTTTATACAAGCAATAGCATGAAAAAATGTTTTTAGATTAACATTAGATACAGATTTGATAAATTTAAGACTTTTTTTGTTAAAATGAGTCAATTATCACGTCTCCTTAGTCTTGAGTACTCAAGAGGGATTTTTGGTGATGTTTAAAGAACAATTCAATCTTGCACAAATATTAGACTTAATTGCTCCACATAATACCAAATTAATGATTGTATTGACAATCCAAATGCAAATTAAC
This sequence comes from Ophiophagus hannah, assembly GCA_000516915.1. Lineage (NCBI taxonomy): Eukaryota > Metazoa > Chordata > Lepidosauria > Squamata > Elapidae > Ophiophagus > Ophiophagus hannah. The sequence continues at coordinate 34,963 of AZIM01003602.1, read as the reverse complement.
CAGTAGGGTTTTTTTTAGGGGGGAGGTAGATCTTGTGTCACCTTTCTGAGAGAATACTTCAAAAGACAGAATGCATTGAACAATGTTTTCGGATTTATATTGCCATCAGACATATTAAGCTATCAATATAATAAAGCTAAATGAAGCCCATTATCTTTTGACATGATGTGCAGCTCCATCTGGAGTGTGTGCAAATAAAAGAATTGCAAACGACATTGAAAAGCCCACTCGAAAATTCTAGAATCCTAACTGAAATGAATAAAGGTTTTGTTTTACTGCAGCCAAATTTTTTCCTTCAGTAGCATTCTTATTGTATATCTGCTGGCTTTGTAGACAACAATTACAATGGTCAAATGGTTTATAGAACTATGCTCAATGACAAGTTCTGAAAACTGATTTCAATTTATCAATAAATAACTTACTACACGAGAACTGTGTCTCCTAGTGGACTGTCCCAATAAATGCAACCTTAAGGATTGAATCTGAGAGTATAGCCAAATGGATGTATTAAAATAAAATCTTCCAGATTGTGAGCTGGCAAGAAGATACTGGCCTAAACTGTGCAGTCCACATTGCTGATCCCTTTTCTTTTTCAGTAACAGTCTGGTGAATGCTGTTGTCCATACAGTTTTAATGCAAGACAAATTAATTAAGGTGATTAGTGAATCTCCCTAGCCCTTGTTTCTCCTTTTCCTGAGAGTCACCTGCTGAAAGGGAAACAACAAATAATCACTGTCTTTAACATATACTGGGGCTCTGATAGGGTGGATGCTCAGAATGGCTGATTTACTCACTTCTGAAATAGCCCAGATAATGGTTTAAAGGCACATATGTTTTCTGGGTCTATTAATTATTAACTGGACTGTTTTAGAACATAAGTGCTCTCCTAAAGAATTGCTAAATCTATATCTAAGAAGTTCCTGGATGACAGGTCCCAAGCATGAAAGAAAGATATGATATGAAGTGAAATGGAGCACAAACTCCATCCTTGATTAATGCTACAACACAATGGCAGTGCTAGTAGCTTGTAGCATGTAGTAGCCAAAACCCCATCTCTCACCACTAAAGTAATAAAAGAGTAAAAATTTCATGCCTTTGTCACCAGAAGCAGAGGAGAATAGGTAATGTATTCATTAATCTCAGAAAGAGCAAAAGCTAGCTGGTAGAATCTTTATGACCTCTAATTTTGTTAGTTCCTATAGCTGGCTGTTTCTCAGCCTTGGCCACTGAAAGAACTTCAACTCCCAGAATGCCATGCATCTTCAAGTAGCCAAGGTTGAGAAACACTCTATTATAATAATGACAGTGGTTACTCTGTCCATGATACAGAAAAGACCTAGAATTCCCAGCGAGCTCTCCAAAGTATTTCAAAATACCCTCTTGAGAGGACTGATGTCTGCTTCCTGAGACATTCCATTGTTTTTCGATAGGCATCCAACTAGAACAGCCTAAGTTTATAGAAGCAGTCAAGATCATAGATTCCTGCTTATTATCATGAATTCCTACGTCATTATTATGAATGGAAAAAATATTGTTTCCTTCAATCATATATCCTACTGGAAGTATATAACAAAGACATGTATCCAAGTATCTTACCCATAACTGGAAGAAAGCAGGGAGGTTTTGGGCCAAATAAAATACATACAATGAATTCATACATATGGTGCAGGTGTATTGCTACCAGAAGATACAACAAGGACCAACAACTCAGATGCCTTAAAGAATTGTTTAGAGAAATACACAGAAGGTAAGATACTAGTTGTATTTCAGCAATTTCTGCTTCAGGATCAGCTGTGGGGGGAAACAGAAGCAAGAAGTTGCTGTTGCACTGAAATTCTGCTTGCAAACTTTCCGTAAATATAGCCATTGCAGGAACAGATGCTGGAAGAAATAAGCTTTGTTTTCCCTCCCCCTCCTCTCACCTCTGTCTTTTTACCTTGATGACAGCAGTAATCTTTATAGCAATGTTGTTTAATAATTTAAGTTTATTTTCCTTACATTACACATAAGGTACTGAAACCAACACAGGGTGTCTATCTGAGACTGAAACCATATAAAGCTCTATTGAACTCGGTAGAGATTTCTCCTGAGCAACATGTTGAGGTTAGAATTCATATCATCTTGTGGGTACATTGCAGAGATGGCATGTGGACTAGGAATGATCAGCTCTAGAATTAGTCAGTCAACCTGCATGATATTATTAAATCTGATGGAGTAAGATGTTGCACTAACCAATAGCCATATAGTATATAAGTGAATTACAAAGGTTTGACTTGGGGCAATGTTCAGGTTCTGTGTAATTCTGAATACCCCTCCTGGGGAAAAATAGTATATTACTATAGTGTCCTATGGCATTTACTGTATTTTCCTAGGAAGTCTGGTTGGCACCTGAGGTCACTTATGCTGGTCTTTGACTGGATCCAATCAAACTATTGCATTCTTATGTTGCTGAATTTTTAAAAAAAATAGCACTGAATTTCAAACACATCAATTAAAATATGCCCTATATCTTCAAAGACATCTCTCACCTTTTAATCAATGGATGTTACTTTATATTAATGTAATGAAGCTGTTTCAAGTTAAAAGTTTTTATATTTTAGTGTTTTAATGATGCATTTTTTGTTATAACTTTGTGAGCCACTGAGAGTCTTTTTATGTTTGCAGCAGGATTTAAATTCAATAATTAACTAAATATGTTAACTAAAACATGTTGTCCTAATTAAAGGAATAAATGTTTCAGGGAGGACTACTTGCTTTTTATGCATGGCAACATTTGTAGGTCCTCCTGGACTCAGAGCTCACCCTTGAGGAGCAGGTAATAGCTGTGGCTAAGAACCTTTGCACATCTTTGTTCTGTGTATGCAAGTACATCCCTTCCTGAATCTGGAAGCCCTTCTCACAATCACTCATATCTTAGTCAACCCCCAGTTGGATTATTACACACTCTACATGGGGCTGTCCTTGAAGACAAAAGGCCCAGAATGCACAGGTAACTATGGATACTTCTCACTATGCCCATGTGACACCACTATTCTATGAGCTGCATTGGATCCCAATTGACTTCCAGAAGTAATTCAAGATTTTATTTAAGGCCTTGTATGTCATAGGAGTATTTGAGAAACTGCCTTTTCCCAAGGCCATCTATCCGCCCCAAACACTCAATTAGGGAAAGTGCACTTTAGATCCCATAATTGAAACAATAGCATTTTGGGGAACCAAGGAAAACTGTCTTATCAGTGGCATCCTTTATTTTATGCATTGACCTTAGTCTTGACATAGAGTTGGCTCAACTCTGATGAGCTTTAGAAAGGCTGTCAAGATCTGGTTCTTTCCCAAACCTAGAATAAGTTTACTTGATGATGTTACTACTGTTATAACCTTATTGATTCATGATTGCTTGTTTGTGTATATAGTGTAGCTTCACATTCCGTTTGTTGGCTTCTGTTGCTTTTATTTTTAAGCTCTCCATAATCACCTTTGTTGAGTTGGGTGACCATATACTGTAAGTATTATAAAGAAACAAATAAATAGGCTCTCAGACTTGTCTCCTATGAGCTGTACATGGAATAAGCTGTACTATGTAATTGACATAAACACATTATTTGGTTTTAACTGAAATGAACATAGGTTAACATACTATGAGTAATCTTACTCATGCTGGCCATGTTTAATATGAAAAATAAGGCATGTGTCATAGGACTAGGCAGGCAAAGTGGGGGTGGAGTTAAATGCACCATCAGCTTATTTTATTTATTTATTTATTTGATTTGTCAGTCACTTACAAGATAATAGGTATAAATATAAACATGAGTAAGAATACAGGAAATAGCTTAGAGTCATTACATTATCACAAGCAGTCCAAGTCCAGCCCCTCCTTGAATTCCAGAGATATTATCTGCTTCTGATTCAGATTTCATCTTTAGTTGACTAGATTCTTATATGTAGGCTTGATCGATAAATCTTTCTGAACTGCAACTTAATGCATAGTCCTTATCCTTTGTGCCTGACAGTTGAACTTTTTTAAAAAAAAACTTTCAAATTGCAGTGGTTGGATACTTGCCCATTTTAAAGGGCTTTATTAATTATTTTGAAGGATGTCATTTATGAAAAGGGGATATTCCCCCCCCCCAGATATTGAAATGCTGACAGTATATGATCTAGCTAAGGTATTGTTTGTGTTGAAAAAGATCTATTTATCCATCCATCTAACTATCCATCAGTTCATATCCAGCCTTTCCTCCAAAAGACTAGGGATGGCATGCAGGGGATTTCTGATTTTATACCTACAAAATTCTGATGAGAGAAGCTGAAAGATAATAACTTGCCTATAGTAACTATATCTGTTTCACGGTTGAGTGGGGATATTGAAAGAAATCTCCCCTGCTGAAGTCCTGTACACAATGCCTGCTGGCACACTGGATTTTAGTGAACATCAATCAAAGCACCAGCAGCATGTGGGGAGTTTATCTAGCAACCGAGATTGCTCTGTAGGAGCAGGTATGTTCACTCACAGCATTGGTTATGAAAGTACCCAATCCCACATGTCATGTCAATCAGAGGCTGTGAACTGATGACTTGACAACAGAACAAAAAGACCGGGCTATCGTTTCAAATAACAGGGATTTTGAATACAAGGTTAAAGATTGCTGAGGACTTCAACATCAGGAATAAAGTATATCCTTCAGAACTATTTTACCAGAGCAGGGTAAATTATTTTAAATCCTTCTTCTGATAATTTAGCAAAACAAGGCAGAGGAATTTGAGTTTTTTCCCAAAGGACTTTGAAAGTTCTAAATAGCCATTTAGAATAAGACACTGAGAACAGATCACAATGAGATGAGGACTGCTAAAATGAGATTTTATTAACCTCTAGGATTATATATATA
>AZIM01003601.1:36188-50051 GCA_000516915.1 Ophiophagus hannah | reverse complement strand
CATATAAGTCGAATAAATAAATAAATAAGACAATGAGGGGAAAGGGGGGAAATAGAAGTGAGGAAGGGCTGGGGAAAAGAAAAAAAAAGTTGATTTCCGACTCCCTCTGTTGCAGTAAAATAAAACATTAACATCAAACCACTACTTTTTCTTTTTCCATAGTAATATAAACTAGCCATTTCTATAAACACATATCAGTCTAATCAGTAAGACACAAAATCAAAGTTTCATTTTTTTTCCACCTCAAGCACAAAGTTCAGAAGCGGTCTCCATGTGGCAACAAAGGTACTTACAGTATTTTCTTTAATCAAAATAGTCAATTTAGCCATCTCTGCCAACTCCATCAGCTTCTGCACCATTCATCCATGGTGGAAACCAAAATGTCCTTCCATTTTTGTGTGTATGGTAGTCTTGCTGCTGTCAACATATATATAAGATCAAAGTTCTAAATTTTTTCTCGAAGTCTTTTTCCATTATACCCCTCCCAAAGTTTCTGGTTTCATCTTTATCTTCCTTTTAAGAATTTTCTGTATTAAATACGAATCTTACTCCAAAAGTTCTTTGCTTTAACATGTCCACCATAAATGATAAGTCCCTTCTTTAATTTTACACTTCCTTTTGATCCAATATTCAACTCACATTGTGACCATTTCAGTAGTAGAAAATTTGGGACCAAGATCTGAGTCCAAGAGCATCCTTCCATTAGGATTTTCATTGAGGCTTGACATTTGCAAAGCAGATAGTTTCCCATATATTTCTGCTATAGTATACTGTAACAGCATTGGGGAAAAGTCTGCATTCAGTAGAGATACTATTGCATAGGAAAATTAACACATTTTAAATTGGTTCAATGATATTATAGTAGCCAAATTATAATGGTCTGTTGTTACTTAAAACCCAAATAATGGGTTAATCTACTGGTGGAAACAGTAGATCTAATTTTCAGTAATATGAATTTGCAAAGATTTGCAAAGAACATCTGAGATCCCTCTCTAACTATGAGTTTTGTTATTGTAACAGGGAGCTAGTGTGAATTTTAGAACAACAGATTGTGTATCTCCTCTCCATGAAGCTTGCTTAGGAGGACATGCTGCCTGTGTCAGTGTCTTATTAAAACATGGGGCCAACGTAAGTATTCAAATATCTAGAGTTATAGTGCATGAAAGAAAGAGAAATAATTTCTAAAGACTGCCTTGGTAGCTTAGCTACTGAATGTAAACTGTGCCAGTGATTTCCTTGTACACTTTTCCCAACTAATATTGGGGGGAAATAATCTGATTCCTAATATTATTATTCCTAATAAACCCAAATCAGGATTAATGTGCTAGAAGTGCTTTTGCTGTCTGTTTGTTGCTACTAATTAACAGTATTTTCCTTTTATGAAGAAAGGTGAATTAAAATGTGACAGAAATGTTGTCTCATTTTAGCTATGTTGGAACAAGATGAGAAATGTACTTTCTGTCAATGCTCAGAAACACTCATTTGTACGCACACAAACACACCCACCCACTCAGGGCTGACAATGTTTAAAAGAGCCCAGATCCTATCTTGTCTTCAATTCAATTAGTGGCATATATTTATTTTTTATTAAAGTATATTTATGAAGGTACTATGATAATGTCACTGCAAAACACTTTTCCTATAGTATTTTATAAAATTTTCCAACATGTTTACAAATAAAGTATTACAGTACCAGGTTTTTTCCCTTTAGGTAAATGCCACTACTATTGACTGGAACACACCGCTGTTCAATGCTTGTGTCAGTGGTAGCGTTGACTGCTTGAACCTGTTACTGCAACACAGAGCCAGCCCACATCCAGTTTGTGACCTGGCATCCCCCATCCATGAAGCTGCTAAAAGAGGTAAATTGTTTACCTCTATATAGGCATGTTTACCTATATACCATGGAAACAAGAGAGGTACAACTCTGTGAAATGATATATTCATCATTTCATTCCACACAGATTCTATACAAATCCACAAATGTTGTCTGTTTGTTGTATGAATATTGTATAACCAAATGTTAGCTATCTGTTGTTTGGACTATAAAACAAATATCTAGGGGTGTTACAAATAATATCAGAGCTGGAGAATCTGTGGCCCCTCATGTGGTACAGAGTAGCCATTCCCAGCAACCTCAACCTCTAGAGCAATGTTGAAGAACATGGAACATTGCAATTCATCTGGAAAGCCCATCACTTCCTCATCCTTCAGTCATAGCATTAAAATTTCATCTTTAGTCAGATCATTTTGACATCATTTCAGTTTTAATATCTCCACCTACCACAGGTTTCAAATGCTGAAAAACATCAAGCTAAAATCAATGCTCTGCCTTTAGCTGCTGCAAATCCCTTAGCAACAAAAATTTCTATATTTTCACTCCGCACAAAACAAAAGGGAAAAACAAACTCAGCAGTAGTCTGGTCTTTTGCAGGCTGGCTCATCCAATGTTGAAGAGAAGGGGAAAAGGAGACAAAATTCTTCACTCTGCCTGTTTATCTGAGCTACAGAAGAGGATTTGAAATTGCTCTATAGGATTTTTGTTCTTTATTGAATTCTAAAACTTGCTGCTGAACTGGAAATAAATATTCCCTGCTTCCTAACACTGTTGACTTAGCAGTGTGACTCCAAAAGGGGTCTGGATCTCTTTTAACTGGCACAAATCATTGGGTGGAAACCCCCTGCTGCTCTTTCCCCCAAATATGAACATTAATATTGGTTACAATTTCTCTTATCTTTGGGAAGACTACATTTAAATGTTATTGATATACAGATAGTCCTCAACTTATGGCCACAATTTAGCCCAAGATTTATGTTGCTAAGTGAGAAATTTGTTGAATTTTGCCTCATTTTACATCTTTTTTTTGCCAAATTTGTTAAGGTTTTGCCAAATCACTGCAGTTGTTAAATTAGTAACACAGTTGTTAAGTAAATCTGGTTTCCCTATTTGACTTTGCTTGTCAGAAAGTTGCAAAAGGGGATCACATGACCCCAGGGCTCCACAATCATCATAAACATGAGTCACTTGTCAAGTTAAGGACTACCCGTATTGCCAACAAGACATGAAATTGCTTTTGATATGTTGACAAGGATTTCTGGCTCCACAGCCTAGCTGTCTAAGTGGGCTTGTAAAGCTTGTCTTCATAGCAACAGTAATATATTCTGAGTCCAGAGCAATGTATGTTGATATAAAAGCTGCTCTCATAGCCGACCAATGAAGAATTGGTCTCTGTTGCTGTCCTATCCCCCCCGGTGATACTTTCAAGACAATGACTGGGGGGTCTCCTGACCAGCATTTAGTTTCCTTTTTGGTTCACTTGTTGGAAAAACCAATCCCCAATTGCTTTCCTTAAAGTGCAGTTGGGGCAGGTTGAAGGCTCAAACTGTCCTTTTTATATAATGTAGGTATTTTGCATTTATTTATAATGTTTTGTTCATCTTGGAAATTAAAGAGGTTAGGGGACAGGAGAGGAATAGGTTCTGAAGGAATCTGACCATCACCAGTAGATTTCTGAGATGCCTTTCCTTCATCCAGTCAAATCAAGATGTGTCTTATTGCTCAATCTGGAAATCAGGATAGTAATACTGTCTTCCTACTCCCTAATGGTTGAAGGTTCAAGGCCTTGTAATAGGAAAATGTGAAAGGAAGAAGCTCATGCTTCTGATACTCCATCCTGAGGCCCCACATTCCATAAACTCTTGGTTCTCAGCTGGAAAACCCTCATGCCTTGACACTGATAGGATTCAATTGGAAGGCAAAACTGTCACTCTGCTAAGATGAGACTGCTGCTCAACAAAGCCTGCATTGCTATTCTGATGCTGTTGGAGTTTTGTCCTGTGGTGGTGGTGGTGGTGGTGGTGGTGGTGGTGGTGGTGGTTACCATTTTTGGCCAGTGGAAGAACTACACATTAAGTACCATTTAGGGGCCTTCTTCACTGGTTCAGCCATTTCTGTATAGCCAGATGGCATGGACTGTGAAGGACCTCAGTATGAACCCATAACTATAATGGAAGAAGGTTGGCCAGAGAAAGAAAGTGGAAAAGTTTTGAAGTTTCAGTCATTTATAAAAACCAGTGAGTTTTTGTTCACCTTTCTCGTGTAAACAGCTGGGGTCTAGTTTTGGGTTTGAATTTAATTTTTAATTTCCTGTGATCCTTTGAAGGTCACACCAAATGTGTGGAAACTCTTCTATCCAATGGAGTCAGTATTGACCATAACATAAAGCATCTTGGAACTCCACTGTATGTCGCTTGTGAGAATCAACAGTTGAAATGTGCCAAAAAGTTACTTGAGTCAGGTAATTAACTAAAAGATATATAATATCAACAAATCATTTTGCATGCCTGAAAATGTCTTTGAGTAGCTCTGGGAGGTCAGTAATATTTGTAGATTGTATTTTGATGGAGAGGGAAGGGTATGGTGACTAGGGCTGTACAACACTACAATTGTGTCTCTCTTCAATTTATCCACCCAGACATCTCCCGTCTATAATTTAGTAATATAAGCTATGCTTGAAGAGAAGAAGATGAGCCATATTTGATCAGATTAAAGCCTCAGTAAATTCAGCTTTCTTCCATACTGGCCAATCCCAGGTGCTTAGGGGAAGCTCAGAAGCAGGAAGAATGCAGCAAGAGGGAGTGCATTTCTTTTACTCTTGTTTCTCAGAATACTGCTCTTTGGTATTAGAAGTAATTGTTATGTTGGTTAATATTTATTAACTGTCTTCATCTTTCATGAATGTGTACAACCTTCTTTTAAAAGTCATTCCTATTAGTAACTAACATACCTTGCTTTGTTCCACATGTTGATTTGGGTAGAATTAACTAATTTAAAACTACAGTGAACATATCCACAATGAACTCATGGTGAAGCAGCAGGTTCCTATAGGATTATCAAGAAGCTTAACCAAATATAATTGCCAAAACACAGTGGCTTCTAGTTCTTTTGATTTTGTCAGTTTGGCTGGGAACCCTGGCAAGATATTCCTGCACATTAATTAATTTTCCTCTGTAGATTTATATACAAAAACCTTTATCCCACCTACTCAGTAGCTTGTATAATCCAGGGATGTCAAACTGGCAGCCCACGGGCCAGATGCATCAGATACAGACCATGACCACCCCAGCATTGTGAAGGGAAAAAAATCACGAAACATCATATGACAGCAACGTGACGCTGTGAGTTTGACATCAGTGGTGTAAACCATATCTTCTCAGGGCCTTTTCTTTAGCAATTATGTCAGGGTTGAAGAATTTGGTTAGTTAGTTTTTCATTGCACCTTTTTCCTTAAAACCACAGCCTTGGGAAACACATGCATTGTAAACAGAAACCAATTTGAAATTATTTAAAAATGAATGAACTGTCACAGCTTCCTGCAAAAAAACCCCACGTTGCTGTGTTGCATTAAAGATACAGAGCATTCTTAATGTCCCATTTCAGATCAATACAATTGATACATTACTTTGGCAGTAAACCTCAGCGTTTAAACAGTTTGAAGCTATTTCAAATTAAGAAATAATTATTTAGGAGGGCTTATGCTCCTTTGGCAATCTATAAACTGGCAATTATTCAGATGGATCTGAGATAGCAAAAGAAATAAGTTACTGTTTGTTTAATAGTTCTATCTCATTTGTTTTAGGCGCAAGTGCAAATAGCGGAAAAGACCTGGATTCTCCTCTCCACATAGCTGCTCAGACCTCCAATGTTGAAATGGTCCATTTGCTCATTGACTTTGGAGCAAATACTAGGGCTGTTAATGCAGAAGGCAAAAAGCCAATAGAGCTGGTTCCAGCCAACAGTGCACTAATGCAGATATTTCTGCAGAGAGAAGGTGCCCATTAACCTTTGTTTCTTTCAAACACAGAGTACAGTATGTAAAGAACCTGAGCCATGATTTGAATGGACATACCTGTATCATATTGTTAACTGTTACCCATGTGCCAGAATGTGCTCTTATCACATACAGTATTGCTAATATTTCCTCTAACCTGCAACTCCCAATGCCATAATGTGGGTGCAACCTAATAATAGTCAAAGGGAATGCACATGGAGATAGATCCAATTACTTCCCGTGAGACAGGTTTCAGACAAAAGGAAGAATAGTTTCAGTTTTGATAGTGTTACAATCATAGTTCACATTGTAGATTTAAATAAAGACATCGTTCAACAGGAAAGTGCAAAAAAGAGGGAAAATTTTGTAGCTAAAATGTGTATGTGTTATATATGAATATTTTGCTGGATATATCTCCAGCAGGAAACTGGTTCATAATATATTTCTAGCTGGAATACTTTTATTCTCAGTAAATGTGTACCCATTCATGATTGTACACATTATTATATATGGTATTTTTCAAAACCAAGACACAAAGTGAGTCAAGATTTGTAAAAAATTTGTTCTGCTGTAGTAAATTGTTTTGATTGGTACTGTAACAGGATTGTTTAATTCCAAATTAAAACAAAAATTATTATATGGTACCTTTTGCAATTTGTATGATATTATATTGCTGTAACTGCTTTAAAGGTCACAAACATGAATCTCACCATCAACACAGATTTAGAAACTTGATTAATTATCTATTTTAAGCTGCTTTTTGTGACTGATTAACTTTAATCTTCAACAGTTATCCTAGATTAGGATAAACAAACTAAGAATAATTTAATATGTTATAGTTTGGAATGTTCCACTTCTTATAGCCAGTTGAGAAGTAAATGTTTTCATTAAATAATTGTTATTCTGGATTGCAAGGAACTAAAACTAGTTTGAATTCTTTAGAAAACTGATTTTAAGATTATTCTTGTGTGTTTTTTGGCATTTTTTCTTTAGGGCCATTCTCCTTAATGCAGTTATGTCGCCTGTGCATCCGGAGTTACTTGGGAATCAAAAAGAAAAAGAGAATTAGTGAACTTATGTTACCAGATGAGCTAAAGAAGTTTCTTTTGTATCTATAAAAAGTGTTATATTCCTTGCTGAAAAGTACTGCGCAAGTTTTACTTCCTAGAAAAATTGTTTGTACAATTTACATTCTAAATACCTGATCAGGATTTTCAATAGGGCTAGTTTGTTTACCCCTGCATATTTTAATTGTTAGTTCATATTTGGACATTAACTAAATTTGAAAACTAAATTAAAAAGAAGTAAAGATCTTGTAGCAGAATTTCAATTCCATATAGCTGATTATCTGAGGTGTGTTATAAATGCTTCTATAGTAAACAGAAGATGTCAAGCATATACAATACTGTATACTGTTATTAACAATTTTCTGTGATATGGTCCCACAACTAATCAACAAAATATTATTATTATCTTTAACAGTTTTCATTATTGAAATTATATTGTTTAACAAAGACTGGCAGTGTGCTGTTCCTAATAACTGGTATGGGCACAAACATTTTCCATGGCATGTTTGGATTTCTTGAGTTTAATTAAAATACATAAAAAGGGAAAGTTAGGTAAGTTTCATTTAGACTGGGTCATTGACCTGTCTGCTTAAAGGCATACACACAAAATCATCTGAAATTGGTTGGCCTTAGTAATGGGTGAGAGAATCTCTCATATTTTGCTGTAGATTTTATTAATGAATTTGGTTAAAGGAGTTATAAAGGGCCGCATGGGAGGCAAGGAAATCAAATGCACTGAAAAAGTACTAATCCCTTAAAGGGAAAACCCTCAAGTGGTGGTCACTCCCATCGATCCCTCAATTCAGAGCCATGCGGATCATGTACAGCTCGATTACTGAACTTCTGTCGAAGTAGTGATCGAGAGAAAACACAAACTGAAGAAGAATGGGATGAAACATAAAAGTGGGCCTACGGTTTGAATTATGAGGAATACTTGGGGAACTAAATGGCTAAAAATCTTTACATTCACAGTTGGATTAAACAAACTGAATTGGTAATACTGTCTACTCGGCAGTAGATTGCCATATTCAATATGACATATTTGTTTCAATAAATTTATATTTTTGCCTACTTCATAACAGTAATTTTGGGCAGTTAAGATGCTTATGAAGTCTTTTTACTATGAATTAAAATCCTACTTTCTACATGCATTTATTGAAAAATATTCCAAATTATAACCACAAGATGGCAATCTTCCACCAGCTTTGCTGCAGACTCAATCCATGTGTCCAGTAATACTGCACTCAGATTAAAAAAAATGCTTTCAGAAGTGATAAGATAAAATTTTTTGCTTTAGTGATCAGCAGACTTCTCAGAGCTCAAGTACAAGTGGAAAAATATCAGATAAAGTGAAAACTTGTTCAACAGAGAACACTTTCCCAGAGTATACTAGTATCAGACTCATGTATACTCAGAAAATTTTTTTCTACTGGATTCAGTGGATTTACTCTAATGAACAGGCAAAGAACTGGAAAATGAAGACTGGAGTTTGACATTTTAATTTAACTAACCAGTGATAGAAACATGCTTTTAAAATCAAGAATCCTGCAATTCTATATATTTAAAATGTAGCGCATACCATTGCAGATTTACTGTCACGGGCCACAGACATATGTAGTGTAGTTTAGCAGGGAGGGAGAGGAATATAATTAACCAGAAATCAATAACAAAAAAATTATACCAGGAAAATATAAGAACATTGCTGAACATGCTAGTATCAATTTTCTTCACATTTATATTCCTTTTTGTTATTTAGGGTCATTACTGCCAGCAGTTACCATTTTATACCATTTCACAGAATAATATAGATTAGTTGATTTTCTGAAATTACTCCACTGCAATATGTGCAATACACTTGACATCTATACATGTGCTTTGATTTTATTACCAAATAAAAACTAGGAGCTTAATTGTTTAAACAATTGGCTGTTCGTTAGCTTGGAATAAATAACATTGGTTAAATGGCAGATACACCTTGCATCTTGGCTGTTTTGCTGCCTACACAAAAATGCAGGAAGCCTTCCATGTTGCTATGTTTATTTTATTTAAATGTATTTTATATCTCAAGGCAGATATTTTATTCAAATATCTGCCTTGAGATTAATTACAGGTAATTTTGGTTATTCAGGCCTTTGGTTATAAATAATAATTATGATTATATAACTTGGGGTGGGGGACTGAGAAAATCCAGTGAAAAGGAACAATTAATAATAGGAATAACGATGAAAAAGAAAACCATCTCAAAGAAAAATGCAAGGCACAGCAAACTTGACTATTTTGGATGAAAGACCACATAGGATGCTATTTATAGATATTTCTGTAGCAAGGCTACCTAGTTAACTGAATTGAAAAATGAGGCTATCATTGGCTGTCAGCAACGATAACTATCTGTTAGCAATGATAACTATCTAGAATTGCAGACTGAAAATTCCCACAGATAGGGAGAAACATCAACCTCGAGTGGTTTCTATTGGCCAGCAATATCTTATTTCTATTGGCCAAAATAAGGCATTGCTAGATTTAATGTAACAAAGTCCTTATGTTCTTGTAAGGCCAGGTCAGATGATAGAGAACTGGGGGAAGTGATGTAACTAGATAGAAAAGAGGGGAGGAAATCTCTTTCTTCCCAGTTTGGATATTTTCAAAACTGTAAATAATAATTTTTTTAAAAAAATATACATTATTCAACATAAAATCCTCACCCCTTTTTGTCTAGCAAGGGTAATCCATTTACATGCCAAGGGTGCTGCTCACACAGGGTGGTCAACATTGAAGCCAATGGGTAAGACTTGGTGCCCAATAATTTAAGTTGGATTTTATAGGTCCAATTTATTAATCATACACCTTATTTTCAGTTACTGTTTAAAAGATATGATCATCCATCCTACCCATGTAGATTTAGCTGTTGCTATTCACTATTGATAAATGTACAAATAGTTCATCTTCAATTACTTTTGAATTTAGCAGCTATATCCTCCTCCAAGTGGTGAGATTTTAGGTTGATTAACATGGAAATTTTCACTCTAAATGACATAATGAAGGTGACTACATGTTCTAGCATGTATTATCATTAGAAAAGAGTGCACAGCATACCTAAACTGTTTTGTTGTGCTCAATTGCAGAGCATGAAACCCAACTATGAAACAAGATGCAATCTCCATTCATGTTAGGTCTTATACATGGGATTAAAGGCATTAGCTTAACTTATTTTTTATATCAAGAAACCTCTCTGTGTCCTTGATGTTATTCATGGACTTAATAAAGCAAGTTAACTTTTTTAGGGGGGTGATGATGCTCAAACATGTGAATATGGGTATTTTCTAGAAAAATGTTCCATTATTTTAAGTGACAATTTCTTCCACGGGCAGCTATAGAACCTGGGAATGTCCAATGTTCAATTTTTGTGTTTATATGTGATAATCAGTTTTGAAAGGCAATAATATTATTCTAAGAAGAGATACCTGTGGAATAACTCCCATTCATCATTTTACAAGCATTGGAATGACTTCCATACCATTCATCTATTTCACTTAGATGTAGTATATTGCTTTGGAGAAATTAAATTGCAAGAAGGCTTAAAAGTTATATGTAGTCTAATCAAAATTCACAGCAACCCCTTTATTTGTATAAGAGCAAGATAAAACACACTTCTGTAACTCCACTTCTGTGATGACTTCATTTTAAGACCATTATAACAAACTCTTGTAACATGAAAAATGTATAGAAAAATTTAGCAACAATGTTCCCACTATATAAGATCACATTTGAAAAGAAAACAATGACTAAAGCAAATCCTTCTGTTCTGATATTATTTGACATTCTCCTTGACAATAATTGGGCAGGGTGTATTTTCATTTTTTTCAATATGCAGAATTATTTTAACGAAGGCTGAGAAGAAATTAAGGTACTAGCACCTTGCAAGTATTAGGCAACTTTGGAGTCTAAAATAATGTCAAACTCTTAATTTTGCCATATTCTCAGCTTCCCAATACCTGAGCAAGCTCTTCATTCCCTCTATGCACAGGTGACTTGCAGGGGAGGGAGGGCCTTTTTTCCATGCTTAGAAAGCTCCCCACAACCAGGACCCCCTGATAAGCATTTGCATACCAAGACAACCTTGGAACACCATCAGAGCAGCAGTGTTTTGCCTTCTGCAGGATAAAACTGCTTCAACAGCATAAAAAAGGCATATGACAATGTACATCAGTACGAATGTTTCCATAGCATTAAATCAGAAAATTATGTTCCTGAAAGTCAGTGTCATCTCTTCAATTCACTAGAAATAGTGATTCCTAACATCATAAATACAGTAGATGGAGATGGGATAAATCCTAGTGACAAAAGTCTACCTTTCTGTTTGGAAGAAGCACATATGAAATAAGCATGATTCTTGAGAAACATGACTTGTGGCAGTTCTGTTATTGAAGTACCTCTATAGCAGGAAGGCTAGTCCTGGCATCTCTCTGTACAGTGTCTTAGAGGTATGGTCTTCAGAGCCACTCCAATAGTTGTTGGATAATGGCTTTTCATGTGGTAGAATGTGAAACTGTTTAAATACATGGAGTATGACCTTAATAATGTAAGTAAATTAAAATGTATGCCCTCTTCTTCAGCCTATTCGTTTTTAGGACCATTACCTGTAAAATGCCATCAAGTGCTGATGTTTCAGCTACAAGATGGAGTCTGCTTTCAGGTGTTTTGAAAGGAGAAGGTTTTCGCCACTCCCAGAAAGATAAAGCTGTGCTGATCACTAGTAACATTTTCAGAAGCTCAGAAGAGCACATGACTCTACTTCAGTGAGATGAGTAAGAGAAGAAAGCAGCAAAGTGGGTGGGTTCAGGAGTGGCAACCACAATAGCTGTGGTAACAACAGCAAGGGAATGAGCAGTGCTGTCTCGATATGCAGATATATTCCCCTGAGAATGAGGTTTCATAGGAATAGGGAGGGAGGGAGAGAGAAAGAGAGAGAGAGAGAACACACTTTGTTGANATTTCTTGCTATATTGGCTCTGATAAATTAGGTTCAACATTTCACTAAAATCAACATATTGATTATATTTTGTTTTCACCCAATTCAGGTGAAGGAGCTGAGATGTCATTTTTATTTGTTTTAATTTTAAATTGATGAAAAGGAACAATCAAAACAATATATTTGTGATTGCACAATTAAAAATAATAGCTACATGCATTATAGGGTGATTCAAGCAAATTAAATACAGTGGGAGAAAAAGAAAATGAGGAAAAGGATTAAAAATAAGATCCACTTAATATCATTATAAGATTAAAGTTATAATAAAATCTAGAGCTTATACAAACATATTGCTCCATCATTTCATTTGTTGAATATAAAGACATTAAAAAGCTGATGATAAATACATATCTTGAATCCATTCCTTAATGAATGAAAGAGTTTGTATCTGTCTCTTTAAAATTACAGAAATGCCAAAGGGCCTAACTATGGGGCATAGTAATGAATTTGACTATGGAGGTAGTGTTGGTAGGTAGACTGTCAGCGTTGGACAACTGATTGAACAGAACTCTCTCTAAGTAGCAGTTTGGAATTTTTAAAATATATATTTTGTTGCTGAAAATGCAGTTTCAATTCCATAACTCTGGATATCAGAAGATATGCCTCCCAAAGAAGTTGAAAGACAAGTAGCATTTAAACCATTTGCATTTCCTGTGACAATTCCCCAAAATAAAATTTCCAGATTGGACCAAGGCAAATCCTTATTAAAACAGGCTTTATGATCATATTATACCAGTATTTCAGTTGATGCATTGGTTCTGATTCTTTTTCTGACCCCTATCCTTTATTGGGGATGCTGATACACAGCCTATTGACTGGGAATGCTGGAAGTTGCAGTCCAACCCACCTTCAGGAGCCAACTGTGAGAACTCAGCAATTGATAAAACACCTTGGAGTCAGACAGTCTTTGAAATATGCCGTCTGGAGAGGTTTAGAGATTTGTGCCAGGTTAAGACTTTCAAATTGCATTAGATCTAGTAGTTCTTGTTTTTCTTCTTCAGTCCATCTCCTTCCAGCACATCACTTAATTTAGAAGTGTATCAATTAATTAGGACAAAGCATCTGCTTTATGAGAAATTAGGTAATGTCTCATGCCACTTGGTAGCATTATGCATCTAATTCAAATTTATTCTAACAAAATCTTGCAAGGATCAGAGAGGAGCAATAGTAGAGAGTAATAATCAGGAACAATGCAGAGGGACTGGACATTGGAATCCCATGTTTTTTATGTAATAAATTATCTTTCAATTGCATAGTGACTTCTTGAATAATTGCTTTAGAAAAAAGACTATTACACTAGTGTAATATGTTATTTGCAGAGATGGGCAAAATTAGAATTGTGTTCAAGGTTGAATTAGCAATTGAATAATTCATTCTCTCGGTGTTTCATAGCCACCCTCAGCTTTCACGGAAGGTAGCAATTATACCTGAAGTTGTATGAAAGAATCAGGAAGTCATTAGTGTTTATCAATAAAGAAAGGTAAGTAAGAAAATAAATGTGCTATAATATTACTTGAAGGCCTCTAGAATGATTCATAATTACTGCCAATTTGCTACAAGAGGAATGTAAAATATTTTCTCAATATTGTTTCACCACAACAGAATTCATAGGGATCCGCCATTTAGAGTTAGGATATGGCACTTCCTACACCAAAGACACACTGACTGTGTACAAAAGTCTTCCAGAGGTCATGCTGCCTAATACTTGAACTGCATCTGCTGCTATTTTATGAAAGTTCAAACATCATGTAAATTTATATTTGATTACATTAATGAATCTCCAACTCCTTAATCTTTTTGCCTCCACACTATTATTTATTTATTTATTTTATTTTTATTTTATTGGGACTTGTATACCGCCCTCTCTCCTGAAGGACTCAGGGCGGCTCACAATTAAAACATAATAATAAATAGTTAAAACCAAATTAAACCACAA
>AZIM01003598.1:61277-72931 GCA_000516915.1 Ophiophagus hannah | reverse complement strand
TATTCTCCATAGCACCTGAGGGCAGGTTAAGAAACAATGGGTGGAAGCTCATCGGAGGGAGATTCTACCTGGAAATAAAGAGGAATTTTCTGACAGTGAGAACGATTAATCAGTGGAACAGCTTGCCTCCCAGAGTCGTGGGTGCTCCATTGCTGAAGGTTTTCAAGNACCTCCAAGGTCCCTTCCAGCCCTGTGATTGTATGAAAAAATATGGAGGAGGGAGGCGACAAGGAGTAATGATGCCTTGCTACTTAGTGGAAGACGAAAATCTCATGACCAGGATATGGGGTGAAGCAGGAGTTTTCACAAATGGGAGATTTCTTTGACTACAGCTCTATAGGAAATAAAATGGTCTTTCACTGTTTTGTCTGGAGTAAACACCATGACATTTCATTACCTCTATTTTCAATGCCCCACAATGTTCTGGCTTTAGATTGTGACTTAAGCAACAAAACCGTTTTCCCCACACCGATTCCCAAATGTTCTCTTTATTCCACTTACGAAGAACAGCAACGAGATTCATCAAAACATAAACACCATGTACATTTATAGTTGGATTTCCTTGATGGTTTAAACACATTCCTAAATTGTGTTAGATTGCCTGGAGACATGATAGAATGTCACTAAAAAAGGAAAATTTCAAAGCCACTTGTCAGATTGATTTCAGATGTCCATAGAGCCTAAGGAAATGGCTATGCTATTTGAAACTCCAGAGCAACTGAAGTAAACTTGTTATAAAAAGAATATTTCACCTGAATCAAACTTTCAAAAATGATCGTCTCCTTTCCTCAGTCTTTTCACAGTGTCTTGGTTCACTTATTGATTTTCTTCCATCTGGTCTATGAATTGCCTATTTTCTATTTTGTGGTCTGAAAGAGAAAATGGTACAAAAGTGAGATTTTTGTGAGGTCTGCTCTGTGTATATTAATGTATTTACTTATCTTGATAATTTGCAATGGTTTCAAAATCAGTTATTAAAATAATGTAAACATTAGGTCACTTGGTTAGATTCACAGTTAATTTTCAAATATATTTCTTTGACTAGCTAGCATGTCATGAGGAGCAACTATTATTTCAAAATCTTCCTTTATTACAGCTGTGCTCACCACCCTCTAATTTGATGCTGTTTTTTGAATCTATATATTTAATAGAACTGAACACATTATTTAAAAAATTTGATAAAAGAAACCACCCTGAACATTCAATTTGTTTTGAAGCTGTACTTTTATCTCTCTTGTTATTTTCCCCCAAAACTGTTTACTATTCACCTCCCTTTTCTTTCATTTTCTTTGGCCCCATATGCACAAGGTGTGTGGGTCTACCTTCAAATTGATCTGATAATTGCTACTGTATTAATGTGGAACCAGCTTCTCAATTATTAAGCACACTGGCTGAAAAATACCAGTCCTGAGAGTGTCACATCAGTTATCTATGAACTATGAATTTAAAGTATTGCTATTAGCCTTCAAAACCCCACATGATTTATGGCCCAACCACGTAAGTGATTGTTTCTCCAATACAATACACTTTATACATGAAGATTAACTGGGCTCTTAAAGCATTCTTGGTGGATTTGGCTCTCAGTACAGAGGTCAAGAATAGGGAATTCTTGGTGTCATCACCCTAATAAGAACTTTCTCTCCCAAATGATGGCTCCTAAACTATTCTTCTTGTTGAAGAAATGCTTGTTCAATTGGGAATTTATAGGATTAAAAATAGCTCTAGGACCAGATAAATAACCTTTAACTGAACCTGTCTTTTATTTTGCTTTTCTGCTTTGAAGTCCTTGGTATGTGGCTATCCATGGTCAACTTTTCTGGGTTTGGAAGCTAAGCAGGACTAGGCCTTGGTGGCCTTGCATAGAGAGTTTCCATGGAATATTAAACCTATACTTTGAAGAGGCTAGACTTTGAAGGAAAAGAAAAAGAAAATCTCTGAGAAGTTAGTGGCAAAGCATTTCTACAACCTTCCCCCCAAAAGCATCATGACTGTCATGGGCTTAGCTTGAGGGAGATTGAGTACTACTTCAAATGAACTTTGTACCATATTTAAATGTGTTTCTTTATTTTTTTTGAGCATTGTTAGTTTTCTTCCCCATCCTCTTCTTTAAACCAGTCTGGGCTTTTCTAAGAGGAAAAACAAAATACAAACCAGCCAGTTGGTGGTAAATATACTAATATTATTCCTGTGATGATATAGTAATCGTAACAGCAGTATAGCCAAATATTGACAAATCAGGTTGAAAATCAACATGGTAGTAAAAGTGTAAACATCATGATGAAAACCATAAATAAAAGAGTAAGGAATATAGAACAGTTGTGATTGTTTTTTTCCCCTTCTTCTGCAGTTACTAAACTCTGATGACAAGAAACACTGTTAAAATTGGTTAGAGTACCTTCATGTCTGGCACTGTGGTTATATTGATCCAACTGCAGGGGTCATACTAGTTAACCAGTAGGGTTAAATGACAATGTTGACCACGGAAGGATGAATGGCAGTCGCAGATTTTTCACTTTATGTCTGGAATGAACAGAGCAATCCAATCCTTCCAGACAAAGAAGAATAAAAAATATGAAAGAAGAATGAAACGGAATGAGTCAGCACAAAATTCCAAAGGTCACCAGACACAAAATACTTATTGACATTAAAAAGCAAACAAACAAACCAAAATGTTTGAATTCAACACTAGCTAATCTTCCTCCATAAATTGTCTAACTTCAACAAGTCATTTCAAGACTTACAATTAACAACCACCATCTTTTTTAACAAGTATATTGTGTTCAGTGAGGGGGTGGTGCGGTGGCCTCGAGGTGGAGCTCTCACGTCACAATCAGGAGGCTATGAGTTTGATCCCAGATATTTCTCTCTCTCTGGGCACAATGAGAATATATCTGCTGAACAAAACTCCGCATTGGCAACAGGAAGGGCATCTGGCCATTAAACACTCTGCTAGCTCCCTTCAGTTGCCCAGACTCCACCCTGCAAGGGNCCCAGACTCCACCCTGCAAGGGATTGTGGGGTTGTTAAAAGAAGAAGATGATGATCATATTGTGTTCAATGAACATTTGTAACATTGGACTAAGCTTCAATTTGCCAGAGTTTTTCAAGCTGGACATAGATTTATGTAGGAAACAATTTAATGCAGGATAGTTTCAAAACCATGGCTGGTGGATTCCCCACCATCTTTTCTCTCTCCTGCCAGCAGGAAAATCAACCATCCCTTGTCTCCTGAGTGTGTGTGTGTGTGTGTGTGTGTGTGTGTGTGTGTTCAAACCTTTATTTTTTATCATTTATTCACTCACAAATTTTATTATATGCTGTATGCTTCTTCTGACAGTACTATCAATCTCCCAGGACTGATAGCCCTATCAAAGAAACAGAAGAGCTATATAACTGTGTCACACAAACCCTCTGCCCAAAGCCTGCCTGAATGATTGGAGGAGCTGTTGTGAAAGAGAAAAACAGAGCAGCCTGAACCCAAACCCTTTCGATTCTATTGTGCCTCTGGATGTTTCCTGCCCTGTTCAAAGCCAGTTTTTCTCTCAAATTGTTTTGGTGAGGCAAAGACTCTGTCCTGCCTCTCCCACTTCACATTTCAGCTGGGTCTGTATTTCTGTGTGCCTTACTGCAATCAGGTGTAGGTTTAATTATATAAGAAATGTCCTGAAGTATGAATTGATGTCATCCTGGTTGTTGTGGATGTTTACTATAGCATAGGCTGATTATAATCACATGCTATGTTCCAACAATGAAAGAACCAGAGATGAATTTGGGGAAAAATTGTGGAACATTCTGAATGAATTCCCTCTTATTGGTATGATTATGATTATTCTGTTGTTTTACATGTACACTGAGAGCTTCTGTACCAGAGACAAATTCCTTGCATGTCAAATCAATTCAATTCAGTTCAATACCATAGTCCTGTGATGGTGAACCTATGCCACACATGCCAGAAGTGGCATGCAGAGCCATTTCTCTGGCACACCAGCTGTTGTCCATTGCTGTTTCAGGTTCTGGTGTGTGCATGTGCGCTGGGCAGCTGGTCTTCACACATGTGGGAGCCCTGGAAACCAGAAGAGCAATTCCCCAGAGCACATGTGTGCATTGGCTAGCTAGTCTTCTCGCACGCATGCATGTTAGAAACCAGAAGACCAAGTGGCTGGCGTGCACGCGCATGCTGGGAAGCTAAGCTCCTGGTTTCCAGCAGTCCCATGTGCGTGCATCAGGGAGCTGCTGTTCCAGTTTACAGCACACACACGCGTGCGCACTCTGGTCTCAGCACTTAGTGCTGAAAAGGTTAGCCACCACTGCCATAGTCAATTGTTTGGTGTTTGGTGTACTTGGGGAATTCAGCCATCTCTGGTTCCATGAGTTGAGCAAATTAAAAAAAATGGATAAATTCAGTAACCAGGTTTTGTGTGTTGAGTGAGTTTACTATAAACGAGTGTTTCTCAACCTCAGCCACTTTTAAGATGAGGAATGTGAGGAATTAATTAATTCTGGGAGTTGAAGTCCACACGTTTTAAAGTGGTTGAGGTTGAGAAACACTGAAGTACAGATTACAGGGTATTGTTACTGTACCTCAAGTTAGGTGAGATGCTTGTTAATTTAATAACCATGCTGGTCAATTTCTTGGTAATAATATAAAAGAGGTTTGTCATTGTCTTCTTGTGAGAACCTCCACATCCAAATAACAGCCAATTTTGAGCCTTAGCTTCATTTTGATATCAATAAGAATTTGCCTCCTGCTATAAAATCAGGGGAAATGTAACCGCTCCTTTTTCAAACAGAATAACATATTTTATTTAACAGCCAAAGTTTTATAAGCTTCATTTCACTTCATCAAATATGATTTTCTGCTGCTGTAGGCTAACCCACCTTTCCTCCTACCTACAGTAACTGTTGTAGAATGCCATTAAACTTTTCTGCAGATTAGGATTTATTATACTTCAATAAACGTGCAGAGTATTATTTGAGGTTGCCAGACTTCATAATTGTGGGTCTATTTGTATTTATAACTATGAGAAGTTTCATATCAAAATATAAAACTCAAGCAGGAGATATAAAATAAAAAAAATATAAAGCTCAAGCAGGAGACCCTATACCATTTCAGACAGGTGACTGTCCTGTCTGTTCTTAAAAACCTTCAATAATAGAGCACCCACAACTTCTGAAGGCAAGCTATTCCCCTGGTTGATTGTTCTCAATGTTAGGAAATTTCTCCTTAGTTGGATCTCTGGTTAGTTTCCATCCACTGTTTCTTGTCCTGCCTTCTGATGCTTTGGAAAATAGGTGGACATCCCACCTGCCAAGAAACACCGTCGGGAAGTCTATAACCTTGTGACGATAGATGTCACCCCTGGTCCTTCTTTTCTCTGGACTAGCCATACCCAATTTCTGTAGCCGTTCATCACATTATTTTAGTCTCCAGGCCCCTAATCATCGTTATTACTGCTTTCTTTCCTCTTTTTCCAAAGCCTCTACATCTTTTTTATAATGTGGTGAACAAAAGTGGATGCAGTATTTCAAGTGTGGTCTTATTAAGGCTTTGTAAAGCAGTACTGGAACTTCATGTGATCTTGATTCTATCCCTCTTTTAATGCACCCTAGGATTGCATTGGCTTTTTTGGCTACTGTCACACACGGCTGTGTGTACTCTTTGCTGAACACCTTTGATAGGGTATCAGATTGAAGCTGGATGATTGCAATTCGATTTCCTTGGGGCGGCTCTTGAAGATTGCTCCAATGTGTGAGAAATGCACCCCCCCCCCGTGTGTTGGTGAGCAGGAGACACTTCGATCATGTAACATCAATTCTAAGGACACTGTGTTTGTTTCTGGGTACAAATGAGGGGGGAGTTTACTATTTATAAGTACAATGGCCCTATAGCCTTTATTTGAAAAAGTTGTCCTTTAGATATAATTTAATTATTGATTTTCTTAGTTTTGCTTGAGTTTTCCTTTGTAAAGCAAAGTTACAAACATAGTATTTTTTTCCTATCCTTGTGAACATCTTTCAGTTTGTCTCCCTTTTAGGTATGTCTTTTATTTTTTCCAAGAAAATATGGGCACTGTACTTTACAAAGTTTGTACTTTATTTGTACATTGCATTTTAACTCTAATTTCTATAATGCTCTGCTTAGCTTTTTAAAAAAGAATTATTATTCAAGTATATATGTATAATGCATTTATGTAACTATCATATTTTTAACGTACTGCATTTTGTACATACTGTTTCATATTTCATTACACAACTATATGTAGGATTTTGTTTATTTACTTCATTAATTGTTTTTAATTGTCACTCCACTATAAGAGGACACTAGGAGGCTTAGAATTTTAATTACGTAGAGGGAAAATTATGTATTATACAGGTAGTCCTGAAGTTACAACTGTAATGGAGCCTGCCCATCAAGGGCATAACTTGAGATGGTCATAAATAGTGTCATCCACATGACCAACCTGAACATTATTGGGATGATTTAAAGGGCTTCGTAGATGGGTTCCCAGCCAAGGGGGGATATTTAGATTAGGCCAGGTGACATCAGGTTTCCCACCTGGGGCCCTTAGGACCTGTGTTCATAATTTATTGGGCCACAATGTGGAAGTGGTTCACCCTTATTTCTTCCAGGCAGAGCGGAGATCTTTTTGTGATCTCCTGTCCCCTTCTAAAATCAATTCGTCCCATTCTAATTAGAGGCCAGATGATGGTTGCCTCTCACATGTCACGCTTGTGAGGCATTCCAAGCCAGCCATTGTGGAAAGCAAGCACCACAGCCTCTGAATGTACAGAGTTTATTTGCGCCTTCTGCTCCCATCTCGCCTTCTTCTGGATGTCCTGTTCTGACATGCATTGCTGGGAAGCTCACAGATGAAGAGATGCATCGTAGCCGGACTCTGGCTGGAGCTGAGTGACCTTGGGGCCTCCTCGGATGGGAGGGTCGGTGGCTCTTGTGGCGGGGTAGGATGTGGGGTCTCTTCTGCTGCAGGGTTGGGAGTCTCTGTGGCTGGAGGGGGCATTGCCTCCTTGACTGCAGGGGCCAGGAACCCCTCAGGCAGAGGACCTGGTCCAGAGGACCGGCAGAAGCGCAGCAGCTGCAGGAGCCTCTCCAGCTCCTTCTCCATGGTGGTCCAGAGCTTCCCACATGGATGGTCTTTTGCCTGGTTGGGCCTAAAGGAGGCGGGATCATTTTCCCCCTGCAGGAAAGGGGAGCTGTTCCCATCCCGGGATCCTTTTCTTGCCAGCAGGTTCTCCACCCCGTCTTGGAATCTTTTAGTTTCCAGTTGATTTTCAAGTCCTTCCTTGGCTCCCTTGCTTTCTTCACTTTGCTGGGGATTCCCAATTACCTCTTGGGATCCTTTTTGGTTCAGCTCAATTCCTTCTCTGGATCCCTTTGTCTGTAGTGGAGTCCCAATCAATTCTTTTGAGTTTTTACTTTCTAGGAGGTTAGAATCCTCCTTTGTCTCCTCCTTTGACTCCTCCTTTGTCTCCTCTGGAGGCCCCTGTTAATGTAAGAAAAGATGCCAGGCTTAGGGGTACTTCTTTTCCCAGAATTCCCCAGGCAACATGCTTTAAGATTTGTGGATTTCAACTGCCAGAATTCCCAAGTCAATGTGCTTTAAGATGAGTGGAGTAACTTCCAGAATTCCCCAGCCAGTATCTGTGGATTTTAACTCCCAGAATTCCCCCTGCTGGCTTGTGAATTCTGGGAGTTGCAGTCCAGATATTTTAAAGTTGCTGTGGTTGAGAAACACTGCATTAATGTATTGAAGACCTTCTAGATGATTGACTGACTGGTTCTAGGGAAGGAAAGTAGCATTCAGTTAAATCTTTTTTTATTTTCTTGTAAATAAAAAAAGTTTTTCTACCCAATTTACTTTTGTAGGTGCAAGTATGTGTGTGTAAGACAGTGAACTTAGGGCACTGTGAGGTATTAATTTTACTATAATGTATAAAATCTAAAATAAATAAATCTATTTTAAAATTATTTTTGGCATTTGTTTATTAGCTACCTCAACTTCTTTTATGCAAAACAGATAGCCATCTAAAATATTCAGATAAATCAATAAGGCTTAATTCTCTGGGTGTTCCATACGCTGTGAATGCAGCCAGGTGAACTGTTCAGCTGAGTATCAGTTTCAGTGTATCAAGTGAACTCAACACAGGTGGTGATCAGTTCCTCCATTTCATGGCTTCAGGGAGACCCAGGTATTAAGCTTCCCTTTTTGCCCTCCTTCGATTGTCTTCCAGGTCCCCCCCCCCCAGGGCTCACCTGTCTGGGCCGTTCCTCCTCCTTCTGCTCCTCCTCCTGGGCAGCAGGGATCTGTGGTAGCATCTTCCCCCTCTCCTGGCCCACGTCATAGGCAATGAAGAGGATGCTCCAGGCCATAGCGCAACAGCCACCCAGGATGATCATCAGGGGCACCCAGTAGGCTTCCCACTGCAGGGACTCTAGCAGGGGTTTCCGGGATCGCAGATGCTTCTCACAGGGGACTTTGGAACCCCCCACAAAGAAGGACATGAGCAAGTAGAGGTAGATATGAACACGGAGGCTTTGGGCAGCCATGCCGTCAGGTTCTGGCAGCAGGGAGCTGGCCTGGATGGTGATCACTTGGTCTTACCTGACAGTTACAGGCTCCTCTGCCCCCTTCCCTACCTCCATTGTGACATCAGAGCAAAGATGACTCCACATAGGTCATGTGTCTAAGCAACAGCCACTGGGTTGAGGAGACACTCCCTTTTCAGGAAGGTTGCCAGATGGTGGCACCTTGGCTCAGGTGCTTAGCCAGTTGAGAGAGGTTGGCCCACACAATCTCCCTAAATGAGAACCAATTTTGTTTAGAGGTCAAGGTAGTGAGTTAGAAACCAGGAGAGAGGATAACTCTGCCCTGTAATAGGCAGAACCAGCTAGGGGACTTTGGGCTAATCACCAGGAGACAGTGACTTCTAGCCCTGCAATAGACATAGTAAGTTTTAGTCCTGCAAAACAAATGACAGTCAGCTTCGTGACTGAACCAATCAGCAGTAGATGGTGAGTTCAAGTCAAACCTTACACAAGAAAGCTAGCTTCGTGACGTTGAGCCAACAAGCAGAAGGCAGTGAGCTTGAGTCTTGCAATACACACTACAGGAAGGTGAATAATTTTCAATTTCTTTTTTCAATTTCTAAATTCTTTTTTCAAATTTTAATCTTTTTTCAACTGTTAAATTTCATTTAAGAGGAGGAGGAGGAGGACTGTGAGGTCCTTNNNNCTCTCTGAGCTTGGTTGTTTTCTTGCAGTCTTTTCATTACCCAATTAGGTAACATCATCAGTGCCAGAAAGGAGTGGGGTTTGCTCCCTGTCTACAGGTAGTTCTCAATTTACAACCAAATCCTCTACTATCTACACTAGCCCACTCCAATGAAGCCCCTCTGGAACTGAACAATCACCTTCATAGCCGCCCATTGGAAGAAAATATGCATACACCCACAAAAGAGCATTCATCAATAGTTTCTGAAAAAAGAAGCATAACCCACATTCCTGAAACAGGAAGAAAAATATCCCAGACTTTGCTAAGGAAAAAAAAAAGGCGAATGTTGGTGATAGGAGATTTAGTTCTTAGGGGAACAGAAACTATGGTCTGCAGACCAGGCAGTCAATCTAGGGAGGTATTTTGTCTCTCTGGAGCAAAAATCAAACATGTAACTTAGTACCTTATTAAAATAATCACCCCATGGAATACTACCCCTTTCTTCTTTGATATGTGTAGGTCTCAGGGTTCCAAGTAATAAATCCATTGCAAGCAAGAACTCCGAGGCAGATGAATTCCTCAAAGAATAGCTTTATTGAAAATATATCAGCACATATCTGGTGAAGACCAACTCTGAGGGTCCCCTTGGTTTTCACCTAATTAAAAGTAAAAGTTTTTCCCTCAACCCCAAACAATCAGTCACATGGCCCAATTGTTGCAGCAGCTGCTGGTCTGGTGACATCACTCCTCCTTCCTCCAGCCAGGTGTGAGAATGTCCTTGGTTCCCAGGAGAAAGCATTTTATTATGGCTACACAAACCCAGCTATCTCTAATCCCCCCTCCCTATCCCTTGTTCCAGTGTGGCAACACTGAAGCTCCAAGATGGCTTCACCCAAGTCAGCTTCAGGGTTGACAGGAGATCAACAACAATAACACTGAAAACAACAATGAGATTACAAATAGCTAGGGAAGAAAGTTAAAGAATTGGGAGCACAAGTGGTGCTTTCATCTATACTTCCGACAGAAGGCCAACATCCAGTGAGGTAGAAAGTATGCAAAACTAAGTATGAAAATCTCCTAGAATCCATAAAAGGGAAAAAGGTGACATTGCTATAGGTGTATAATACAGGCCACTCAACCAAGTAGAATAAATAGATGAATTCTTTGCTAACTAATTAACAAATATATGTAGGAAACATACCACAGTAGTAATGAGAGACTTTAACTACCCTGATATCAACTGGGAGACAAACTCTACAGCAAGTGGGAGATTGAACAGATTCCTAACTAATGTTTCTGACAAATTTGTCATCCAAAAGGTAGAGGCGGGAACTAGAGGAAAACCTAGACTGGACCTAATTCTTACTAATAGAAAAGAAGTGATGGAGTTGAAGTTGCTGGAATCTTGGGTGACAGTGACCACGTCATATCAGAATTCAATATAATACAAACACAAGCAATATAATATAAGCCAACCAGTGAATTAACCTTTAAAAGAGCTGATTTTAACAGCTCTAAGAAAAATTCCATGAATAAAAATTCTAAAGGGAAAAACAAGAAGTATGGAAAACTTCTTGAAAAATATGATCATAAAATCCCAGTCCAACACAATATCACTGAAAAAGGAAGACAAGAAATATACAAGAAGAAACCAGCATGGTTGCACAAAGATTTCTCTGATACACTGAAAGAGAAAAAGAATAAATACAAAAATTGGAAAGAGGGACACATAACTAAGGCAGAATATCACCAGATAGCTTGAATTTGTGAAGATGAAGTCAGGAAAGCAAAGTCTCAGAATGAACAAAGACTTGCAACAAAAGTCAAATATAATTTTAAAAAAATCTTGCAACATATAAATAACAAGAAAAAAGTCAAGAAAACAGTTGGTCCACTACAGAGAGAAGATGGCAAGGAAGTACATGCTGTAGAAAGCAGAGCTGCCTAACTCATTCATGCAAAAAGAAAGTATAGCCCAACCTACCAAAAACACAACTTTAAAAGAAAGTCTAGAAATAAAAATTAAAATAAGCAAGAAAATGGTGAGACGACATTTGTCTGATCTTGATCAATATGAATCACCAGGCCTGATAGATTACATCCCTGGGCTCTGAAGGAGCTGGCAGATGTTATCTCAGAACCATTGTACCATATCTTTAAAAAATTCTGGAGAAGCAGGACTTCCGGGTTAAGTCCTCCTCGCCAACGGACCAGGGACCGCGACTGTCCGTGGCTTTGGTCCATGCTCTTTCATCGGAGAGCCCCAATCATCGCGATTAGGGGCTGAAGCTGCCTTGGAGGGGCAGTGGAGTAAGGGGAAGCCACCAGCCAGGTCGAGGGGAGCCACATTTCCCCCCCCCGGGCTTGCCAATTTCCCCCCGAAGATGACCGAGTTGTGGTCCAAAATGGCCACCCTGAAGAGGA
>AZIM01003598.1:27647-38138 GCA_000516915.1 Ophiophagus hannah | reverse complement strand
TTTTTCTACTTGCATTTTTACATGCTTTCAAACTNTAGGTTGGCAGAAGCTGGGACAAGCAACAGGAGCTTCACTCCATTATGTGGTGCTAGGGATTTGAACTGCCGACCTGCCGACCTGCTGACCTGCACTTACCTGCATGCAAAACAGGCCTCATGGGGACTCCTGGGATGGGCAGGGTGGGGTGGGTGGGGCCAGCCAGGAATGGGATTTTGGGGTTCTCTGAACTGTGCAGAATCTTAGCTAGAGGATCTCCCAAACCTCTGCGAAGCCCCAGCAGCCCACTCCTGGTTGGAACAGACCTTGGAGATCCAATGGTCCAAGCCTGGTCAAGCAGGAGAACTTGTACCATTCAGGACAAAGACTGTCCAATCTCTTACAATGGGACTAAAAAAGTTGCTTATGAACTTTTGTCACACTTTACAAGAACGGCAGTATCCCCAGGGTCATACGACCAAAATTAGGATGCTTGGCAAATGGCTCATATTTATGTTGGTTGCAGTGGCTTGGGGACATGTGATCCCCTTTTGCAACCTTCTGACAAGCAAAGTCAACGGGGAAGCCAGACTGACTAAGAACCATGTGATTAACTTAGTTCTCCAGCCAGCCTTTGGGGAAAGCAGGCCACCACAGCCTCTGAGTATGCACAGAGTTTATTTGTGCGCTCTCTCCTCCTGTCCCGCCTTCTTCAGCCCTTGTTCAGACATGCGCTGCTGGGAAGCCTGCAGATGATGAGAGGCATCATAGCCTGATTCTGCCTACAGCTGGATGGCCCTAGAAAGAGAAGAGAAGGCTGTTTTTTCTTGTGTTCCTTATTTGTTCTTTCAAATCACAGCTGTACCTCTTAGTTTTTAAAGTATTATGCTTGCCTCAGAGTGGTGGTGGTGTCAGGAAAATGAAACACACACACACACACACACACACACATTATACACTGTGTGCACAATTGTTGGCAAGTGAGTATTTTGACCATATCATTTTTATGCACATTTTCCAACTCCAAGCTGTATAAACTTGAATGCTTAGTGGATATAAGCATATCAGGTGATGTGTTTTTGTGTAATGAGGGAGGTTATGGCCTAAGGAGGTCAACACCCTATATCAGTGTTGGCAAAACATTTCAGCACCAAGTGCTGAAACGGGAGTGCGGAAACTGGAAGCTCACTTCCCGGCGCATGCATGCACAGCGGGGAGCTGCTTTTCTGGTTTTTGACACTCCCCCACATGTGAAAACCAGCTGGCTGATGCACATGCGTGCCCCAGAACCCAGAAGAACAATGGCCGATAGCTGGCATGCCGGGAGAGATGGCTCTGCGTGCCACTTCCGGCACGTGTACCATAGGTTTGCCATCATGGCTCTATATCAAGGTGTGCATAATTATTAGGCAGCTTCTTTTCCTCAGGCAAAATAGGCCAAAAAGCAATTTAAATGACTCTGAAAAGTCAAAAATTGTAAAAAGTCTTTCAAAGGGATGCAGCACTCTTGAAATTGCTAAGATATTAGGGCATGATCATAGAACCATTAAATGTTTTGTTCAGTGGTGGAATTCAAGTTTTTTTACTCCCAGTTCTGTGGGCATGACTTGGTGGTTGTCGCAAAGTGGTCCTTCGGAAGGTGAACAAGGTGGAGGGTGAGCAGGCAGCATGCGTGCGGAGGCCCCGGGGAAGGCCAGAGCCAGGGACTGCCACATTCCCTGACCCAAGGGCCGAGGCAGAGGGTGAGTGGCAGCATGTAGGTGGAGGCCTTGGGGAAGGCCAAAGCCAGGGACTGGTGCATCCCCTAACCTGAGGTGGAGGGCGAGCGGGCAGGCAGCAGGTGGGTGGAAGGATGGCAAGAGCCAGGTCTAAAAGGCAGCTGAGCTTCACCGTGTCCACCCTGAGGCGGTGACCTAGGCCAGCCCAGGAGTCAACACTTGACTGGGGTGGAGGCAGGTAGGTCGGGCTGGGAGTTGATTTGACCAGGGTTTGCAGTGGCGGCCTAGGCTGACCCAGGAGTCAACTTGACTGAGGCTTGCTTGCACGGTCACTTACCCAGGGAGATCGGCAGAAGTCAGGCAGCAATGGTGGGTGAAGGCAGGCAGAAATGGTCGGTGTGAAGGTAGGCTAGCAATGGGCAGGTGAGATGAGGAGTGACAGGGTATGGTGGGGTGAGCAGGGTGAGTGGTGAGCGGGTGGGCGGGGGTGACCAGTGACCAGGTGAGCGGGCAGGTGGAGATGGGGCCAGCCAGAGGTGGTATTTGCCAGTTCTCTGAACTAGTTAAAATTTCTGATACCAGTTCACCTGAACTGGTCCGAACTGGCTGAATACCACCTCTGGTTTTGTGGCGAATAGTCAATAGGGTTGCAAGAAACATGTTAATAAAAAAAGACACATATTAACTGCCAAAGATTTGAGAAGAATCAAATGTGAAGTTACCAGGAATCCATTATCCTCCAGTTCTGTCATATTCCAAAACTGCAGTCTACCTGGCATGCCGAGAAGTACAAGGTATTCCATGCTCAGAGATATGGCCAAGGTAAGGAAGGCTGAAACCCGACCACCACTGAACAAGATACCTAAGTTGAAACAGCAAGACTGGGCCAAGAAATATCTGAAGACAGGTTTTTCAAAGGTTTTATGTACTGATGAGATGAGAGTGACTCTTGACGGACCAGATGGATGGGCCTGTGGCTGGATCAGTATCGGGCACAGAACTCCACTTCGACTCAGACCCCAGGAAGGTGGAGGTGGGTTACTGGTATGAGCTGTTATTATTAAAAATGAGCTAGTTAGACCTTTTCGAGTTGAACATGGACTTGAAATCAACTCCCAAACCTACTGCCAGATTTTAAAAGAAACTTTCTTCACGCAATGGTACAGGAAAAAGTCTGCATTTTTCAAGAAGACCATGATTTTTATGCAGGACAATGCTCCTTTGCATGCATCAAAATACTCCATTGCGTGGCTAGCCAGTAAAGAGGCCTTAAAGATGAAAGAATAATGACATGGCCCCCTTCCTCACCTGGCCCTATTGACCCTAAACCCTATTGAGAACTTGTGGGCCCTTCTTAAACGGGAAATTTCCGGTGAAGGAAAACAGTACATTTCTCTGAACAGTGTCTGGGAGGCTGTGGTTACTCCTGCACAAAAAGTTGATCATCAACAGATCAAGAAACTGACAGACTCCATNGAATGGAAGGCTTATGACTGTTACTGAAAAGAAGGGTGGCTATATTGGTCACTGATTTTGTGTGTGTGTGTGAAATGTCAGAAATGTTTATTTGTATATTTTGAGTTGTTTGTTTATTAGTCTCAGTTTAACAGATGCAAATAAACGAGTGATGGACAAATTTTCATTTTTCATTTAGTTGCATAATAATTCTGCACACTAATAGTTGCCCAATAATTATGCACACATAGATATTCTAAGAAGGCCAAAACCTCACTTTTACTTTCTTAAATGTTCAGGTTTGAGGTTTATTAACATTTTGGATTGACCGAGAGCACTGTGGTTGTTCAATAATGAAATTAATCCTCCAAAATACAACTTGTCTAATAATTGTGCACAGTGTGTATGTGTGTGTTTTATACACACACACACACACTCACTCACACAAACACACACACGGAACACCAAAGAAAAAACAGCCTTCTCTTCTCCTTGCAAGTCTTCCCTCTTTCTTTTTATATTTGTTGCAATGCAAGGGCTATGGTAATGTTAAGAAGAGTTGTTTCCCTGTTGCTCCTGTAGCTTCACTTACTAATTTCGCACAATGCTTTCTGTGGTTCATTCTCCTGAAACAAGCGTGTGCTATTTTTCCTCTCCTCTCCTCTGCCTATTCCACTCTTCTCAGCATGTGAATAACAGGTTGTGATGTTGCTCATAACTACCATTCTGAACCGGCACACTCAGCAAGTTTAATGTACCTTAACTTGACCAAGCATTTAGCATAAAATACTTCCACCTTACTTATTGTTCTTTGAACTACTCCCTATTAAATCTATTAAAAGAAAGGCTAGGAGGCTAGATACCATAATTTTCCATAGTTAAAAGCAAATTATATATAGTTCCAGCGCCTGTAAATATGCTTTTGATTTGTAGGAATTTAGACAATGATTAGAAAGAAGGGTTAAAAATATTTTTTAAAAAGAGGTTAGACGCTTACAATTTGATGGAAAGTTACTCTTTTACACTCTGGTCCTGCACATAATTGCAGGAAGTAGAACTGATTTGAATATGCTATAATCAGATACAAATGTCAAAGTGTTTAAAATAAATATCCTCAAAGTTTAAAATTATACCCTTTTAACACTGTAGTGCATTAATTAGCATTATTTGCTTATATATCTACCAGAACAACTAAAGTTGTTTCTTTCAATGAACTATTTAAATTTCAAAATATTTAGAGATGCGAACTTTAGAGTTAAAGGAAGAATATGGTTAAATACTCAGGAAACTTTTTTTCTTTTTACAAAGGGTCTATTGTTTGAAGTATACAAATGAGCACTATGGAGTCTATGACAATTTGCCACAGCCAGCTCGCCAACCAACTCACTACGGCCAACTCGCCATGGCCATCTTACCACAGGACAATTCGCTGCAGGACAAGTGTTACACCAATATCAAGGAAATGGTGGCATAGAATCATTAAAGAAAGGATTCAAAAGGAGGGACAGAATGAAATATGAATGGAAAAAAATTAAAATCATTTTTATTTATTTTAATAAATAAAAAATAATTAAATAGAATTATTAAATTGTCCCGCAACGAGTTGTCTTGCGGCGAGTTGGCCATGGTAAGTTTGCCCGCTGCAAGTTGGCTGTGGTAAGTTGGCCATGGCGAGTTGGCTGCAGTGAATTTGCTGCAACAAGTTGGCTATGGCACATTGTCCCATTCTGAGCACTGTGACTAGTAGACCAATTGCAGTTGGTTCATTCACGTCCTTGTTACCTCCTTTATATAACACTGCAATGTACTCTATATGGGACTATATCTTTGAAGATACTTAAGAAACCATAGCTGGTGCAAAAATGCAGTCACAATCTGTTGGTGGGTAAGATGTGACTCCACTGCTATGCATCAATGATTGTAGACTTCCAGATATAAGTCAAAGTGCTGGTTTTGATTGCATATGTCTTGGTGCTAGGGGATGTTCAGGATCTTCTGCTCCAACCTACCCATGGTTGGTTGGAGCAGAAGCAGCCTTAGATCAACCATGGGAAAAGCAAAATAAGTATTGACTTAGGGCCCCAAGGAAAAGGGGGCACCACAGAGTTTTTTTCCCCATAGCTATCATTGCCTTAATTCAGGGGTCTCCAAACTTGACAACTTTAAGTCTTGTGGACTTCAACTCCCAGAATTCCTCAGCTGCCATGCTGAGGAATTCTGGGAGTTGAAATNTCAAGTTTGGAGACCCCTGAATTAACTCTTTCATCGACACATTCAGTTTTAGTTTTCAGCACTTAACTGAGTCTTAAAGTCCTGTCAGTTAAGCAATGGAAGGGCCAAGGGACATCATCAGGGTGCACTTACGGCATCAGTTGGCCTTAATCCAATCCTGCATCTAGTCTGCATGTCCTGATGGGCATTTCCAGCACTGAGAGATTGAGAGGAAGGTCTGCAAATCTCAGTAAAAACTGAGATTTTTGAGACAGCTTTAATAGTTAGATTGGTTGATCTCATTCAGGATATTGGTGTATAATTCTTATTTTTGAATTGATTATCAGGAGTTGGTTTAGAGCACGGGTGTCAAACTCGCCACGTCACGTTGCCGTCACATGATGCTTCGTGATGTTTTCCCTATTTGCAGAACTGGAGTGGGCGTGGCTTGTGTTTGACACCCAAGGTTTAGAGCATGGAGATTTAAAAATAAATAAACAAGCAAAGAAGCAGATAAATACATAAATTACAGATAACTACATAACATTTAATGGGAACAAAAGCCTTCTATTAAAGATAATATAAATATTTAGCTTTAAACGAAAAACACATGATTATATTATTGTATGTTGGACATTGTGATGTGATGTTGTTTCATTGGTATCATTTCCCATTAGTCTTTGATGCTCCATTCTCACAATAGTTGAGCTTAGGCACTGTTTAAATGGGCAAGTAAACATTTGTAGTAGTGGTAAAACCGGGTGACAAAGACATAGGGTTATCCACAAAATACCCTTAATACAGCAGACCGTTTACTGCCCTAAACCATTAGATAAATGATAGAACCTGCATTACAAGTACATCAACATATGAAGCAGTGGCAGAGACTTGGCTCAGAGAAAATGTAATAGGAAGACTGTATTCTTTTATTAACGTTGGTCAGTAGTAAAGGATATTGATAATGTAAACTTCTGGCATTGGGTACATCAATATTGCACGGTTTGTTTGAAGCTAGTCAAAGTTTGCGGAATGGGGGCTGAATTGTACAAGGAACTCTCTCTCTCTCTCCTCCCCCTCCCCCCCTCTCTTTCTCTCCTCTTTTTTCCAGGAATTTTGCCTTTATTTGATGAGAGCTTTAAGGAAAGATAAGTTGCTTTCTGTTATTTTCTTCTCCAGGCTTATCCTGTAGGAAATCATTTCTTAATACCAATCTGAATTTTTTATTTCCTTGCTTGAATACAGCCAGTTTCAGAACCTTCTGGTGCAAACCTTTAAGCTGCATTCTTCCGTTGTAGGGTGGGGTTTGGTTGCAGAAAGTGGCTTTTGTACAGGTTGAAGTCAGTTTTATATTGCTTTTAACCAGGGGTAGGCTTCAAAATTTTTTAGCAAAGGGTTCTCTGCTCGGTTGCTGAGTGGGCGTAGCCATGGTGGGCACGGCCTAGTCAGCCTCCTGCACCACAGCGGGGGGGGGAGCCTTTTTGCCCTCCCCGAGCTCTGGAGGCTTTTCTTGAACAACTGGAAGAGTGAAAACAGCCTCCCCGGGCTCCGGAGGCACTCTGGAAGCCAGAAACTGGCCCATTTCTGGCATTCCTGAACTTCCACAAGGCCTGTTTTTCACTCTCCCTGAGCCTCTGCACATGCCCTGCACTTACCTACATCCAAAATGGGCCGCGTGGGACTCTTGGGAGGGGCGAGGTGGGCAGGGCCACCCAGGAGTGGGATTTGGGGGTACTCCAAACGGCACAGATTCTTAGCTAGGGGCCCTCCCGAACCCCTGTGAACCCCCAGCAGCCCTTAACACTGTGTGAACAGACCCCTGGATGCATTTCAAGCAATACATTTTCTGAGAGTTCTGGCACATTTACAAAAAAAAAAAAAAAGGCATGTGGCTTGTAGCTTCTGATGTTTGCAAATTCACTAAACAGGACAAAATATGAGCTATCCATTCCTGGAGTCTTCTTCTGTTTAAGCCATTCCAAAGAAATAGAGTTATTAATGACA
This sequence comes from Ophiophagus hannah, assembly GCA_000516915.1. Taxonomy (NCBI): domain Eukaryota; kingdom Metazoa; phylum Chordata; class Lepidosauria; order Squamata; family Elapidae; genus Ophiophagus; species Ophiophagus hannah. The sequence continues at coordinate 30,777 of AZIM01003598.1, read as the reverse complement.
AAGTATAAGGCATGATATGGTGTATGTCATATTAATTGGACTATATAGGTCTCATAACAAGCACAGATAAGCTCAGCTTCCCAGAGGGTTCAACCATGGCCAGACTGAGTAATAATAGTACGGATAATTATTATTTAAATTGCAAAAGGCAGCTTTACTTGGAAAAGCTTACATCCTGTGTTTGTTATTATTATTAAACAATATCTATCTATCCCAGCTCCTTGGGAAGGACTCAATAGGTGAATAAAAACACCAAATTCAGTCCAAACTTCCAGCTGACTGTGGGACCAACCATAATATTAAATACCGCATGGATTTGGTTCCCGTCAGCATAAGAGTGCATAATAACTGCAGCTCAGAAGATATTCAAGTCACATATTTTGTGGTGGCGCATGCATACACTTCCTGAAGCTTAACTAAGGTGAAGCCTAGGCCTTTATTATGATGCATCTTAAGAGGGGAAAATGTAATTAGAGCTGATTGCTAATGTTTCTGGGTATATCAATTTTTACTGAATTTATCCTATATATTTATCTACTGATAATTAATTGTATCCCTCTTTGCACTGTTGGCTGTTTATGCCTGCTATTCCTTTTCACCTCTTTCATCACTTTTTTCTCCTGTTTGCTGGATCATCTTTTGTCATCTCATCACCCATGCTTCGAAAGTCTTCCTTTCTGTCTGATCGTGTAACAACTGTTTTTTCTATTTTCTTTTTTCTTTTTAATGCCTCTTTTCTTCTTTTGCAGCTGTGACACAATCCCGTCCTGAACCAAATTGACACTTCTGGAAGGAACAGCCCTCCTTGGGTCCCTCCAAGGCTGCTATCTTCAGAAGTGTCAGTTCAAGCAGCAGGAGTCCCTGCTACATCTGCAGAGAGGAATCTGGGAGGGAAAAAGCCCCCAATAACAAAACAAAACCACAATCTTTCTTTAAAAGATTTTAAATTGGAAGAAAGGAGAGAGAGAGAGAGAGAGAGAAGGCAACAATGATAAAAAGATGGGAAGCTGGGAAATAGAGTGGCAAAGTAACAAATATCCAATATTTTTGTTCAATGTGATTATAATGGACTGAATTATCACTTGCCAACCGGAATGATTTTATTTATTTATCATTCAAATTTATATAGCTGCCCATCTTGCATATATGACTCTGGGTGACTTACAGGCAGCTAACCAGAACAATACAACAAAAATAATACAGCTATTTAAAAACAAGAGAAGAACAATATAAAAAGCATATTAAAAAAATCATAAAATATATAAAAATTCACAGTTGAGATAATCACATTTATTATGGCACACAGTTCAACCACTGAACCAGCTCCATTACACTCCCAGTTCATTCTGCAATAGGCATTTGAATTTTAGCCAGAAAAGAAAAGAAAAAGAAAAGAAAATAAGAGAAGAGAAAAAAAATCCAATGAGCATAAAAAGATTTCTGCCATCTAGGTTGTAGTCTATCTGAGCTGCAAAAATTGGGAAAACCACTAGACAACATAAAAAAGAGGTGGGTTTTTGGTCATTAATTAATTAATTAATTAATTAATTCATACATTCAATTTAGGTTCTGCCTGATTGGGCAGCTCACAACATAGCAAAGCAGAATAGAAATAAAATAGCACAATGCAAAATGAAGAAACAAGTTCAAGACCCTAACTTCTATATAACATTAGGTTTTTTTCTCTCTTTACTGCTAGGTACTTAAGCAAGTTGTGATAAGTCTTCATCACTACAGCCTATATGATCTTTTCCTGTATAGTGCTTAGAATATGTTGTTTCTTTTAAAATTGTAATATGTCTTGAGTCACATTTGGCTAAAAGGCAAGAGACAAGTTTTTATAAATCATCAAAAAGTCTTAATATGGTTCAGGAGAACAATATTGTGGAGTAAGATTCCTCCCCCATGGTTATTATGACTATTAATTCAAGGGGGAGATTTAGTTTCTTTTGCAGAGCTTTTAAGCTGAAAGTGTCTTCAAATGTTTGTGTCTCACCTGATTTGGGAATTTAGGTAAAGGAAACAGATGTGACATGGCTGGGTTGTCACAAACACTGAGCAGATGGTTGCCAATTCAAGATCTGCAGTGGGAAAATACAAAGCTATGCACATCTAGATTACTCCCCTAAATACTTAAGTATTTAAAAAAAACTATGGAAGAACCTCTCTGTAATTGTAGAGCACCACACTTATTTGTTTTTTAAAAAGCATATACATCTGTTTTTTTCCTAAAGCTTATAGAGTGATTGGCAAACCGCAAGATATAAACTGTAAATATTGAAAACCAAAATATAGCATGATTTGGTATGCGTTCAGTGGTAAAGGACGCAATAGGTGTATTCTTAAGATGTGTATGGCACTGTTTATTGTGTCTTTCTCAGGAGTAATGTTGATTGAACGATAGTTAATTTGTACTGCAATATCAGTATTTGTTACTATGTTTTGTTTATCTTCTAAGCCTTTTAAATTAGCTTAATTGAAGCAACCCAGATGTACTTATAACTCATAAAGAAGTAAAACAAAACAAAAACCATGGCTATGTTGTCACGGCAGTCTAAATTGGATTATGGAGGAGAACATGTCATGCAAACAGCTGTAATCAGCCAACGGTGGAGTTGGTTTTAGCCAAAGCATGTCCATTCTATAGATATTCAGGAACTTTTGAGCACCTTCATCAGGACCTGCTCTGTTCAATAGACATGTCAGCTTCAAAAGGAAATTTCCTAATCTAATAATTGTCAAGGGCTTTACAAAGTAGTTGTAGTTTTGACAGACCCAAAACAAGGTACTTATGATCCGGATTCAAAGTTCGGATAGCCACCTCCTCCATGATCTCACAACTGAATTTTGCATGCTTAACAACCAGCTGACATTAAGACTGTGATTTGTGATTTATACACACACACACACGCGCGCACACACACACACACATATATGCAGGTCTTGGTGTGTTCAGGTCTTTTCCCGTGTAAGATTGAGAGTATCTTGGCAAGCAAAGCATGAAGCCGAAAGCACCAGCCTGAAGATGGCGAGTGAGACCTTGCCGAAACGTCGCCAAGATACTCTCAATCTTACATGNNNAAAGACCCGAACACACCAAGACCTGCATGCCTGTACCTGTGAAAATCTA
>AZIM01003597.1:45552-61548 GCA_000516915.1 Ophiophagus hannah | reverse complement strand
CACCTCTCCCCCTATGGTCAATGATGGAATATCTTGGATCAACCGGGGTGCCGAGTCTGTAAGCCTCTTTCAAAAATTTACTTTTGGCTCGCAGGTTTGAAATGAATCTCTCCATCATATTTATAAACTGCAAACTCTGTTTCTGATTGTAAAGAAAATAGCACTATTAATGCCTGCCAGATAATCCTGCCTGTCTGTAGATCAGAGAAATTTAAGGGCTGGAGAAACTCAACTTCTACACTTTAAAAGCCTTGGTGTCCAAAAGAATTCTACTAAAGTGGTTTATGGAATGTAGCTAGCTGATACTGTATGTTGTCTTGCATAAAAGATTTTATTCCAGAAAAAGACATGTCTGGATGTTTAAAAGCCTATTTTACATCATTTTGTGGAAAGCTATACTTTATATTTAAATGCTTCTAGATTTTCTGACTCTTTATAAATGTAATTTGAGAATACTTTGGCAGGTAAAAGTCTTGGAAGAAAAAGATTAGATTTAGAACATGAATGGTGGAGGTGATTTGTTTCAGGATGAGTCCAGAGTAAGATTTTGGCACCTGTAAATAGGACACGCCCTGCTGCTTACCGTACATTGGTGTAGGCTCACTTTCATAGTTAAGGGTTCATTTGTCTGCTTGAGATTATGAGTTGCAACTTCCATATTTGCTAATAAGGAATTCTCTCTCTCACACACACACACACANACACACACACACAACCACACACACACACACACACACACGGCCATGCAAACATTTGTTTATAAAGATCAGTATAAGGACAAGTTTTGTCTTGCTAGAAGGTTATTGTTTCTCAGCTCTTTCATCCTCTGGTTTATCCCTTGAACATGTCGACAAAAGCAACTTGAATGCAGAGGTTTGCTGTCCCAGGATAATCAATCATACTGATAGCTTCAGAAGCCCTTCAAAATGTTACAAAAAACGAGCAGTCTAGCTACAAACTGGTCTCTGGTTGTTGGCCTTATTTTGATGAGATGATTCATGTTGAGTCCCATTGCAAACTTGGAATCACTTCAAAAGAAACCAGGATCTCTCTTCAAGAAAACAAGGAAAAGAAAGCTGCGAGAAGCAGAAGATTAAACAGTTACTATATTTGGAAAGTTTCGAGAGGAGATAGGAGGTACTGTTGCCAGCTTGTGCTTACTGCATTTATATACGGAAGAGCACTCACTTGGCATTTCGTTTATTTCTATCAGAACTGAGAGTTCTTTCCTGTTAAAAGTTAGAAACACGTTGCTTCATTTTTTACAAAAGAGTTAGAACTCTTGGCCCAGTGGTCAAACTTGTTTCAAAGGAGACTTTTTCAGAAATCTTCTGGTTCAGATTTAGGGAGCCTGGTGAGGAAGAGGACCCCACTTGACAGCCCGGGAAAATATTTCCAGGATGAAAAAGTCAATAAAGGACGTTCTGAAAGTCAACAAGGATATACTTTGCTTTTGCTAATAAAAATATTAGTTAATCCACGCTGTGTTCCTAAAAAATGCTCGAGTTCTGATAACAGAACAAACCTGCTAGTTGCCTAAATATGTTGTTCTTTGAGGCTTGAATTCATGGATGAGGATTTGAAAACCACTCGAGCATAATTCAGTGGCAAGACAGACCTACCTATATGGGGTATGTCAAATAATACCTTAAGTTTTGTCTTGGATTAGAAAACATTTTTTCCCGCTAAAGTATTTTCTAAATGCCTTTGTTCTGCATTTCTCTACAAAGACTGGAAATTGTTTTTACAAATCTTCCAGGAGCGGATCCTTGCTCTTTTATCATAATAACCAAGTCCCTTCTCCACTTAGGGCCAGCCTGAAGATGGCAAGCAGGAGCTTTCTTGCTGCCTTATTCCAAATCCTGGGAAGAATCTGATTATGTAAGGCAGTCAGAACCATTCTCTCTGGATGGCGGAGGGTGATATGGAAGCTTTTTCAGTTAATGAAAAGAGCAAGCAAAGGGGTAAGCCTGCTTAGGTGCATGCAGTTATCTGGGCCCTAAATAAAGTTGAATATTAATACCAAAAAAATTATATTCCCATAATTCTTAGTTTTCTATTCTAGTGTTCCTCAACACTGGCAGTGTGGAGATGTGTAGACTTCAACTCCCAGAATTCCCCAGCCAGCATAGTTGAAGTCCGCACCTTTTCAAACTGCCAAGGTTGTGAAACACAGCTCTATTCTGTTTAAATAAATCCCCCACTCCTGTTTATTTTATAATAGTAAAATTACCTAAATCAAAAACTTAAGACTCTGATTATAGGCTTTAAAAAGAGTGTACAGTTGTACATAAAGAGATGCAAATTGCAGAAATTGTAGATTGCCATCACCTTTATTTTTATTAAATTGGAGGGGACAGGACAATTTTTGCACTTTGGTGTGTTTTGGGATAACACTGTATGNGTTGGCTGCAGTGATTGGCATTCTGGGTTAAACAAATTTGACTACAGGGATCATTAAAAAGGGATCATATTAAGGCTGATCCAAGAAGGAGCATTTAATGGAACAGAAAAGGAGGTAGATTTAACTTCAGCTCTGCTGATCCCCAGACTGCTGGCTAAAAGATTACAGGAATGGCGATCTAATCCATTTGGAGATGTTCCAGCTAGGGGAGGTTTTTCTGCCTGTGACCCTCTAATTCTTCAATTGTGAAGCTGCATCCAGCGCTCCTCTTGTTCTCTTACGTTCTGGTATTACTCATAGAAGTGGAATAAGAGAAGAGAGCTTAGTTTATTGAGGAAAAATCCCCATGATAGATTTCAGAAGACAAGCTGAGTGGGAGAAAGAGAAACAGAAGGTATTTTAAGCCTGAATGGAGAGTCTTTTTTTTACTGTTCTAAATTTGAGCATTTGTAGAGCATGGAAGAAGGAATAAAATTGCCTGCTGTATCTACTCCTTCTATATAACTAATGATATATATTGGAATTAAGCCTCTGGCATAAGAAAAAGGTATTTTGCTCTAAATGCTGCAGGCTTGGAATAATGCTGCTAGAATTTTTCTTGCATTTAAAATACTGAGCTTCCTCTGTGAAACACCGGTTCCAAAAAAGAACTTTTTTGTTAAAAAAAAGAGAGAGGGAGGCTCTGGTAAGGAATCCTAGCTCCCAATCACATTTAAATGTAAGCTGATGTGTGACTGAAGTCTCAAGTGCCTCCTGGTTATACCATTCAGGCGATGGGTGGCATGTTAGATTATTTTTGCCCACATGTCAGACACGTTGGCAGGTCCACGCCAAAGTGGCCTTTTGCTCTGCCTGGAAGGAGGGAATGTTTTGGCTCAGGAATTCTGGGAGTCCACAGGTCACAAGAGAGCCATCGTTCCCCAACTCTGTTGTGAATAATCCATGAAGTGCTTAAGAAAGGAAGCTGCATCCTTGGGAGAAGTGAGGATGATCAAGGTGGGCCTTCAGCCTCTTTGCCCCTGCTTTACCAACTAGCGAACTGGCCCTTCCCAGGTGCAGGTGCCCATTGGAGCTGGCCTGGTGCCACGGCTGCTGAGCAAAAAGGTCACGAACAACAGTGGGAGCTTCTCCTGGGACAAAGTAAAGCCTGCTTGAACAATTTTAAGTAATGGCTCTGTTCCCTGCTAATGAAAATTAGCAGCAAGGCGGTGACTGTCCCATTTTGCTTCCCTTCCACCCACCCCATCATCCCACATGTGTGTTTAGGGGAGAGAATACTCTGTAATTCAAGTAATGATGATAAGAAGTAATTAAGGGTCTTGCTCAGTTAGCTTGCAGTTTAATTACCACCAGAGTAATTATTTGGCAAAGCACTGTTGCTGCAGCCACTAGCCCTGTGACAGGATTACTCTGCTGGGAGAGTTACACAAAAACTGGGGAAGGAGGACGTCTGGCTGAAGGGCCCCACCTGGCTGCAGCTTCTGAGGGGCATGGAGGATCTGCGGAGGACCCTCGGGGGCTTCAGAACATTCCAGGGGGGACAGCAGCTGAGGTGCCTTCATGCTGCATTTAAGGGTCCCTGTTTTCATTTGGGCTTAAAGGGGCACCAAGCGATTTCTGAGGACCTCCCATCTCGGATCTTGACCGAAACAGCTTTGGTGGAGACTGCGGTGTCCTCTTCGGGGGCAGAGAATGAAAGTTGTTGGGATCAACCTTTGGGAGGCCGCTGCCTGAAACCTCAGCTGATGGGGGTCAGTTGAGGCTGAGCTGGACCAAGTGGGCCACTGGTCTTAGGTCTGCTTCTCCACCACCGGGGTGGTTCTACTGCTGTGGCATGGGCTGAATGCCACTCACAGCCTGGGGGGGTGATACAGAGGCGAGCACTTTAATTGTTCTTTTCTGTTGGAATTTTTGGTTCCATTTCCTGAATTGAGACCCTGAGGCTGAGGAAGACGAACTCTGAGCTACGAGGCACAAGCTCTGCGAGACGAAGCAGTGAACTGTACTGGAAGCGTCAAAGGAGTGTTACACGCTCCGGCTGGTGTGTCTGTGCCTTTCATGCCCCCAATTGGGGGAAACGAGAGATGCTGTCTTGGATCCTGCTGCATTCCTGGCATGCCTGCCTTACCCCCACCCCCTCTCCAGGACCCGACCCGGCTTCTCNNNCCCCCCCCCCCCTCTCCAGGCCCCGACCCGGCTTCTCCAGACACTGCCTGCAGCCACATTAACCAGGCCTGCTTGCATCCCCCGGAGCAGCTGCTTTCTTGCAGCTGTGCTGGGGTGGGGGAAGGTTTGCTGATGGCCCATTTTGGCCTCCTGGGGATGGGAAGGGCGGAGACAATTGAAGCCAGGGGGGTGCCTGGCCCTGGAGGTGAGAAAGGCCAGAGTGTGCACCAGGTCTCTGCTTTGTGCTGTTTGCACCTTCTCTGAAGTGCCTTCTCGGTTACTCTTTCTGTGGCTGCCTATGGTTTCCGAGGGCTCCGATCCTCTTCATCCTTCGGGACCCTCAGCAGCTTTAGTGGAATGGCTTTCTGCATCAGATGAGCAGGAAGGTGAAGACAGATTGAGCTTGGGGCTTGGAGGAAAGCAGCCCAAGGGATTTGGCCGCTGCTCACTTCTAGAAGAAGCACGTAGCTCTAGCAATGGTAGCTGTCCCCAGGCCTGGCCCCCATGGAATGACGGTGTGCCAGCAGAGGTGTGAGTGAGGGGAGCCAGGTAACCCCTTCATGGTGGAGGGAGACCAGCGTCTGCAAGGGGCTGTTCATACACGGAGCAGGTGTGGCTCTCAAATGTATCTTTGTGATAAGGAGTGAAGTTGGTTAGGAAGATCCGCGGAGCTTCGCTCTCTGCTCATTGATGTCCCAGGGAAGTTTTTGTCTCTTCTTTCCCCCCNCCCCCGGCCTGGGGCTGCTTCCCCTCACCCGTATTTCAGGGTGGCTCCTTAAGGACAGGGATGCGTAGAAGGAGGCTGCCTACAATTAAGCCCACATGGAGGGAACTGGAAAGTGTGGAAACAACTCTCGTAGGATAAATATAAGACAGATTTCAGCCAAGGTCTTGAGGAGGACAGAATCTTTAAAAAGCTGTGAAGTAAGCAGGCTTTACAGTTCTTGTGAACTCTAGGCACCTCCCACCCCCCTCCCCCAAGAGCCTTGGAGAATTATGTGTATGTCTTGGTAAGGCTGAAATGAAAGCAAAGGATTACCCGGTCATATCACTTGCATTTTAAATTAATTGTTGGCAGGTCTGTTTTTCAGGAGGGGTTCTGAGATCTTCCAAGGAAGGGTCCGCAAATGTGGGATGGGTTTTATGTTTCAAAATGGTTAGGATCACAGTCCTGTTTGAAACATGCACTTGCTTTATCTAATAGAGGAAGGGTCTCCCAACCTGGCAACTTTCAGGTTTGGGGACTTCATCTCCCAGAATTCCTCAGCCAGCATGGAAAAGGGGACTCAAAGCGGTCAATGGATACACAGACAACAATGTCTGCCCATTTGCAGTGCACCTTGTGAAAACCCACATCTTGAGTTCGGAGCTATTTCCTTGACTCCGTATTATTTTTATGTTAGAATCAAACTTGCTATGCAGATATGTCCGTCTTGACAACCATTGAGTTTGACTGGCTCTGATCGGGTTGGCCCCTAGAAGCAATGATTGTACAGCAAAAGTAGGCAGGGAAATTGCTAGAAAGTAGATTAATCTTCAGGAGGGAGGGTGTCTGTGAATAACAGGAGGGGGAGAGGGCATTTTCTGGACTTTATTCCCTGCCTGTCCCTTTCTGGGCCTTGCAATTCCTTCCTTGTCAAATAAGATGTCTTTGCTTCTGTGATGGATTAAATGCCATTACAGGCACACAACTGGAGAAAAGAACTCAGGTTTCATTTCACAATCATATTAAATGCTTTGAAAACCGAAGCGATCTGGCTAATATCTTTTGGGGGCAGAATCTTCCCTGGGAGGTGGGCAGAAGAAGTAGACTTTCTTCCTGGGCTTTCCTGCGCATGGTCCAATATACAGATAGACTTTTAAAAAGACAATTAATGCTAGTGGTAAGCTTTCTGCCACATTGCATTACTGTTATTACGAGAAATCCCTTTTGGAGACCACTGGATTATTGGCAAGTGAAGAGGAATTTTCAGCTGCTTTGTGACTGCTTTAATACTTCGACCTCACTAGCATTGGGGATGGCACTGCCATTTGCATTCTTTTGTCTGTCTGACCTTGGATGCTCCTTGAATGTAAACTTTATTTCCAAAATACCATGTTTCCCAACCGTGGCCACTTGAAGATGGTGTGGACTTCAACTCCCAGAATTCCCTAGCCAGCATCAAAATATGGATGCTTGGCAACTGGCTCNNNNTTATGACGGTTGCAGTGTCCCAGGTCATGTGATTCCCCCTTTGCTGCCATCTGACAAAGTCAGTGGGGAAGTCAGATTCACTTAACAACTGTGGTAAGAAAGGCCATAAAATGGAGCAAAATTCACTTAACAACTATCTCAGCAACAGAAATTCTGGGTTCAATTATGATTGTAAGTCAAGGACTGCCTGTACTTTTCCTTTAGGGGACATGATGGCTACAATTCCTAATGCTGTTTATTTTCTCTGATACATCTGCATTATTGATTTAGGATTTATGTGTGCTCAGTTCCTCAGAAATTATATTACAGCTCTTGAGGTGCTTTTTCCAGCGGGTCACTCAGACCACGATGGAAATGAAATCTAAATTTTGTTTGAATTTTCCCTGAAGTTAAACAGCTGTGCATTGCCACTTGCGGAGGCCGCCCTTCTGGGTGGAAAAGGCTGGAGGAGTGTGATGGGGTGAGCCCAGCCTTCTGCGCCCTGGAATCCCCCAGAAAGAGGAGTTAGCCTTTTAGACAGGGTAACGGGCAGGAGTTGTTCTGACCTCATTCCTTTCTTTGGGGGCAATTATGGGTCAGTAGATGGATCTCCTTGGCTGCACAATAGGAGCTGGGAAAGTCAACAGCTTGTAATTAATCATTTCCCAGGATTTTATTACATCTATTTTATTACGTTTATTTGATGCCCATCTCGCCAGAAGGTTTTGTAGATGTTTTGTCACTTCTGCTATTTTGCAGGGCAGCCAGGAACTTTTATCTTTTTTTGCCTTTGCAGAACTAATTTAGCCATTTTGAGACTGCAATGAATAAGATTCCTAGAAAATCACAGCCCAATATATTTAATCTCACCTCATCATTGAAAGAGCCTAGATTTGCACAAGAACCCTCGCCCTGCATTTCCAATTCTCTCTGGCGATGGGACTCCTGGAGTTCTAGGGTCAAGTCATGGCAGAAGTGATTGACAACATGTAGAAGACCGGTCTGCCTTCGAGGCCGAAGTTCTCCAGAGAGGGCTGCCTTCTTTTAAAGGTGGGGCAGGCCCTTTGGGGCTGCCTGTGCAGATGCCAGAGGGCGGAAGGAGAGGATAAATTGGCATGGGCCTTTCAGCAACTTGTCCCCTGCCCTCTGGATGGCCTATTTTAGGCTGAATGTCTCTGGAGACCCTCCAGGCCATGGTTGTCCCAAAGGTACTTTTTCAAAAGGCAACTGGACTTGAAGGCATTTTGCTTCTCACCCAAGAAACTTCTTTAATTCTGGAATTGCTAAATTAGAATTCCTTCCTTCTGGGATGCCCATGCAGCCCCTGGGCATTTGGAAGGGCCCCCTTGCGAGATCCAGCTTCTGCCCACTTTGCTGCCTCTCTCTCTATCTTCAGGATCTGGCCCCATCCTTCCCCTAATCCCCCTTTCTCTCTCTCTCTTCTCCCCCCCCCTTCTTTGATGTGTAACCATCAGATGCTGCCCATTGGCTGTTCTGGTTTCAAATGCTGCTGCCTCATTGGCTGATGGCTGAAATCTCCCTGGGCCTTTTTAACCCTTTTCTCTTCTGCGGGATCCCAGGGACGTCCTACCAAAACTCTCCAGGAAAACAATGGCAAAGAAATCTGATAGACTGCACACTTTTATGAGGGAGGGGGCATCCTTGGGAAGGGGCAGCATTTCAAAACTCTTTTGGGGGTTGACCGTCTGCTGGCACTAGAGAATTGGGTGGAAGAAATAGGCAGACCCCCTGCCCACCCCACCCCCATCAGGCTCTGGCACAGTTCTCCTTATTCCTTTAAGCCTAGAATCCATTGAATTGTGTCTATTCTGAAAAGGCTGCCAAAATAAGATTAAATATTAAAAATGTGTTTTGCTAAAGACAATTCCATGTATAATAATGCATTGTCTTCTATCGTTCGCAGGATCCAAATTAAAGAGAGTAAGGCAGTTTAATTTTAAAAAGTACTGATTTTTTGCCATTACACTTCCTTATTCTCTTTAGTCATATTTCAGGAATCTCCTGTCATCTTGCTCCAAAACAGAAACTGAGACCGTTCTGAAACTTTGATTGCGTGTTGGGTTATACTCTGGGTGAAAGAGAGATTCACATTTCTGGAAGTCAAGATGAAAGGAGACGCTTTCCCTTGAAGGATGAGGCTCCCCCTTTCTGGACTCTGCCCGGGGAATTTCCCCCCTCTGCTATCCTTGAGTCCCATGCACCACTCCCTCCCGGGCCTCCTCCGAGGCAGCTGAATGCTCTTTGTGCCGCTGGAGTGGAAGCGAGCCAAGGGAAACCGAGACTCCGGGGGAAGCAGGGTCCACAGTCCCGGTTTCATCCGACTCGACGTCACAGGCAAGGAGGAGTCTGCTTGGTGTGCTTCTGTGTGTGGGTGTTTGGGGGAGGACTTTAAAACTATCTCCATATATGCCGCTGTGTGTCTGTTTCCTTGGGATGGTGGGAAGCAAAGGAGCTGGGTGCGATTGGTTTGCAGGAAGCAGTGGTGACTTTTCCCTTGCAAATAACAGTGGGTGGGGAAACGGAAGGGCTTCTGTCACAAGGAACAGGAACATTTTGAGCATGTGTAGAGAACTCCACCCCACCCACCCAACCCCATACCCCAAAAGGCATCTGGGTTCCAGACGTTTTCTATGTGGACAAATTCAGTCTGAAGGGCTTGCGTGGAACCCCCCCCCCAACCTCTGTTCACGAAGATCAGAAGAGCTGGCAACCTGTGGCTCTCCTCCCCTTTGCGTGTGCCTGCGCTCCGCGGCCACCGGGGGCACNNNGCGTGTGCCTGCGCTCCACGGCCACCGGGGGCACTCTTCCCCTTTCCCCTGGTCAAGCAAGCAAGCAAGCAAGCCGTTGTGGGCTGGGCTTTGGGGTTGCAAGGAAGGGAAGGAGTGTCCCTGCCTGGGTTGAGGATCTGTTGCTCAGCCAAGCCAGCTGACTGGGAGCAAAGAAGCAGGCCGGTTTCTCTTCAGGAGGGGGGAGACTTTCCCCCTTCTGCCCCCCTCCCAGCCCCCAGGGAGTTGGCTTTGGAGGAAGTACAGCGATGCAAGAGGTGAGTGAAGGGGTACCTCCCCCCACCCCGTTGCTCCCCTTCCCCCATGCAGCCTGGTAGAGGGAGGTGCTTCCCGAAGTGGGGCTCTTTCCCTTTGCCCTGGGTTCTTTCTCCCCCACCCCCCTCCCACTTCCGCCTCCAGCCTTCTGCTTAAGACTAGGAGGGCCCTGGGCTGGGCTTGGCTGGGCTGCCGCCCCTTGGAAGGCACAGCATGGCTTTCCTTAGGCGCTGGGGACGTAGGCAGCGGGCACGCCCTTCTCTCGGTATAGACATCACATCAGCCAAGCTCTGCCAGCTGTAGAATTCGTCCCCCTAAATATTCTGGGGGCAAAAGACACTCTGAAAACAGCTCCCGCTTCTTATCTGGGGTTTCTCTTTTGGGGCCTCTTAAAGTGGCTCGTAAAAGTGGAGTTCTAAAAATGGGAGGGACCAGAAGGGCAGGAACCAAGAGTTGAAATGTAATCACAACTTCCTTGGACAGGGTGCCAGCACAGTCCCATTGCCTTCTGCCTTTGGGGACCCAGGGTGGGCATCGGGCAGTGCTGGCCTTTTAGCGAGGACTGCCAGGAGGATGAAGGGGGAGGGCAGCCCCACTTCTGGCACCTTGCCTGTATCTGCAGCTACTGAGACTCTCATCAATATATCACCGGTGCAAGACGGTGACGGGAAAATTGGAGGAAGGGGCTGTAGAGGTAAGGAACCAAGAAGCTGGCCAAGAATAGGGAAAGCTGGCCGGGGAGGAAAGGCCAGATCCTGCTTCTTCCCTCCTCCCGTTCAGGAAGCCACCTGATCAATACACGTTTCCTAGGCCACCACGTGGCTATTACTTCCTATTCGTTATTAGCTATTAGTTGAGGACTGAATAAAGTTGAGTAGTGGTGTGGCTTGCACATTTCACTAACCCCCCCCCCCCCCCCTCCCTCTNNNCATTTCACTAACCCCCCCCCCCCGTTTGTTTCGTTTCCGACTTGGTTTGATATCTAAATCAATTTATTATGCTTAAGTTTTGTGCCATCTGGGTGGGTGGGGCTTTCATGCTGCTGTCTTAAAAATCCTGCTCATCATTAAGATTTAGAATGATTTGTACTGACTGAACGGTGATGTGTTTCTGGAGTTCTGAATTTCCTTTTTAAAAAAATCACACCTGATCTTCCACAGTGAAACAGCTTATAAAGCAATTACAGATAACTCGTTGTCAGCTTAAAGATCCTGTCATAATAATCCAATTTGTTTCTGAAATTCAGCTTTTTTTTTTTTTTTTTTTTTTTTTTNTTTTTTTTTTTTTTTTTTTTTTTTTTGAAGCTGAGGAAATCTCTCTGGAAGCTAATAAGCTTTTGAAACAGCTGGAATGCCTTCATAGTGGAACCTCCAAAATGGAGTATAGTGGGGATTGTGCTCAGCAAGCCCTTAGCTTACAGATCATAAGACAATGGCTCTCCCCTCCAAAAAGATTGCAGACTAAAGTTGAAGTCACAGGAAGCGAGTGTGGAAGAATGCATCTGTGTGTCTGTGTGTCTGTGTGCATGTGTGGGCTTGGTTATAGTTGGGAAATAGTGTAGGTAGGCTGAGTTTTGAGGAGAGGATTAGGAGGAAGTAAGAAACCTGGGCAGGTATTATGTTAGGTGCGGGAGACCTAAGAGAGGGAAAGAGACAGTGCCTGGGTGAGTGAGGGCAGAGGGCAGGGCGAGGCTGGCTCTGGTTCCCCAGGAAAACTGCAAAGCCCGCCGGGATTTAGCCAAAGAAAACAAGGCAGTCCGCAGATCCTAAGCCCTTCAATTTCATGCTAGGACTGCTTTGCAAAGCTGGTGAGGTAAAAATGGCTTTGCAAGATAATGATTGTTCTGTGCCCCAGCTATTTATATTTAATTTGCAGGTTTGTTTCCTGCCTAGCAAGGGCTGAATCTTCCCTTGCCTTCTCCCCTCCCCTCCCTCCCCTTGCAGGACAGCAGAGCACATAGGGCACTGCCCCAGAGAGGCCCCAGATGGAATTTCCATTCAGAGAGGCTCCTGGCTCTTTATTGCTTCGAGAGACCCTTTAATGTTGTCTGGAGGACCCGGCATGCTCTGGCTCTGGGCAGAATCGATGTTCCAAAGTGCAGCTCAAACACGGGCAGCTCCACGTGCTGGTTTCGGCGCCTGAGCGGAGAGGAGAGAGCAGTTTGGAGGAAGATCAGTCGGCTTAATTGAGGCCGGGTCAGCAGGACGGGCATTTTGGCTAGAGCCAAGTCTCCTGAGAGATGAAAGGGTGGGGGGTCTCTTGAATGTTGCAGGGCTTGTGCGTAGGGGAGTGTGTGCGGAGGGTCAGTCAAGCTCTTCCATTTCTGCTCCCAACATCGCTGTAGTCCTACCCAGCTTCTGCAGAGCAGGGCTCTCAAAACTTGGCAACTTGAAGGACTTCAACTCTCAGAATTCCCCAGCCAACATCCGCAT
The DNA here is from genome assembly GCA_000516915.1 of Ophiophagus hannah. Taxonomy (NCBI): domain Eukaryota; kingdom Metazoa; phylum Chordata; class Lepidosauria; order Squamata; family Elapidae; genus Ophiophagus; species Ophiophagus hannah. The sequence continues at coordinate 49,311 of AZIM01003597.1, read as the reverse complement.
CCATTAGCTGGGGAATTCTGGGAATTGAAGTCCACAAGTCTTAAAAGTTACCAAGTTTGGAGAGCCCTGCTCTGGAGCAAAGAAGACCCTTTGCTAAACACTGCAGGGGTGGCATTGGAATTTGTGAGGTTTCTTTTCATGCACCATGTCTCTTGACTTTGCCTTAATGCTTTCCCCATTCTGATAGGCAAGAGTTCCAACTTCACACACACACACACACACACACACNGGAATGTACTTCTGGTTTTAAACTGCCACTCTGCTCCTTCAGATTTCCTACACACACACACACACACACACANNCACACACACACACACACACACACCCTCTGGCTCTTGATACAAACATGTTTTGTCAGTCTTCTGGCTCATTCCATTTTGGTGTTTTTTTCCCTGGTAAGGTTATACTTATCTGGTTATACTTCCAGCCAGTGGCTAGATCTTAACTGCTGGGTGTACGCTTGGTGGCTGTGGGCGTGCTCAGCTCTCGTGTTTATCCAAGCTTGTGAAAAAGTGTTGGTTATGGCTGACTAATCAAACAAGGCAGGCTGATAAGGGGAGTTTGACCTGGGGAAAGGCTGCTGGCTGCTACCAGCCAGAGTGGGAAGGGCAGACAGATAGGCTTTGCAAGAGGTTGGCTCTAGTTTAAAAAGGCCTCTGCGCCTGCTTAAAAAAAGTCCTTCAAGTCCTTCGAGTCTCAGAATATTTCAGAATAGAATAGAGCTGGAAGGGATCTTTGAGGTCTTCTGCTCAAGCAAGAGATCCTATACCATTTCAGNNAGGTGGCTGTCCAGTCTCTTCTTGAAAACCTNNNGTGATGGAGCATCCACAACTTCTGGAGGTTCCACTGGTTGGTTGATCTCACTGTCAGGAAGTTTCTCCTTAGTTCTAGGTTGCTTCTCGCCTTGATTAGTTTCCACCTGTTGCTTCTTGTCCTGCCTTCTGGTGGGGTGATCTGGGACATCCCAGAGCAGAAGGGAATCTGTCAGAAGTTGCACTTTTCTAGTCTATGGGGATTAAATATCTGCTCCTCCCCAGAATTAGGGACAAGACAGAAAACAGATCCCACTGCTTCAATTAGTTCCAAGTCTCCGGGGTGGTCTTTCCAGACCTCTTCAGGATTATGGACTTTTGTTTGATCTTGTCCCTGCTTTTTTGCGTTGCTGGGAGGAGAGGGGTGGAAAGAGGGTTCTTTCTTCACTGCAGGTACACAAGATGAGGTTTTGGTCCCGTGGTGAAGGCACCAGCTAGAAATCAGGGGGCTGGGAGTTGTAGTCCTGCTTCAGGCATTAAAGCCAGCTGGTGACTTTGGGCCAGTCCTCCTCTCTCAGTCCAACTCACTTCACAGGGTTTTATTTATTTATTTGACATATTGAAGAACTGCCCAACTCCCTCACAGAGATGGGGTTGCTGTAGGGAAAATAGGAAGACAAAGAAGTATGTTTGCAGCCTTGAATAATCTATCGAAATAATAAAGGCGTGATTAAAAAAAGGTTTATGCCAAGAGTGTCCAATGTTTAGACTTGTGGACTTCAACTCCCAGAATTCCCCAGCCAGCACAGCTAGGGCATTCTGGGAGTTGAAGTCCACAGGTCCTAAAATTGCCAAGGTTGGAGACCCCTGATTTATGCCAGAAAGTAACACTTTTTGGCAAATAATTCAGTCAAATAAATTCATATTTTAAATGAATTGATTCCTCTCACCCAGGCAGCCAATAGGTAGAATGATGTCTTTTGATTTAAGAACTCGGTATTGGCATACTGAAGTACCAAGGCCGCGGCCTGCTCTGCATTATTCCAAAATTAAGGCAACTGTTTTCGGAGATTGAGGTCTGCTCAGAGGGCTTGGCTCTAGGTCCCTTTACTCAGAGCAGCACTGCCTTTGCTATGCCTTCCAAGGCTGGGAGGCAAGGCTGACCCTAACTGGTATCCTTTGAAGTGAAAATCTGGAGCTTGGTCACAACAGCTCCCTTCTGAGGTTGGATCTGGATCACTTTTATTGCTTGCCTGACTCTTTCGCTTCCTTGATTTCATCCTGCTAAGAGATCAGCAGATACAGAGTGGCCTCCAGATACTTCAGTCCATAAGAAAACAAGTAAGGACACAGATGAGGACTATGGAACATTCACATCACATTTCAATAAAAAAGGTAAAGATACAAAACATGAAGTAGGAAGTCTAAATATTATAAACACACGTCTAGATTACAGATACAATTTTTTGCTTTGTTTGTCACAGCCAGGAAATCAGCAAAGTCTCCAGTCCAGCCTCTGACACTATAATGTTGGATAGTTTGCTTTTCGGCCCCACAGTCACAATTTGGCGAGGGTATTTTGTCCCACTTCTAGAGGGCAACAGTACATCTTCCAGGACTGAGCTACACCAGCTGGATGTGTGTTCCCCAAGTGGCTCAACTCACTCCAAATAGTGAGACGGAGGGCCTATAAATTGAATAAGTAACAAATAATTTCCCTTCAGTCAGAGGGGGAATTGATCTGGCATTGTTGTGGTTCTCCTCCATTTCTTTCTGTCTCAATGACTCCCATGGATTTTTGAATTCCAGTGCTTTGGGTCTTGGTCCAGGAAGACTTGACATTTCGAACCTCCTGTAGATCTAGCTTCCTTTGTCTTCGGATCTGACTGCTCAGATTCGGGTCATATTTTTCCGTAAGCCCAAATTGCACTCATTGGAAATGTTCTTGGTTTGGGGAGAATTCACTCCCTGGCATGTACTGAAGGATTCCTTCTTTTGTTTCCCCAGTGCTATTCCAACCTCAAATCCTCCACTGCTCATTGCTGAACTACAGTGGTGTCTGCCTGCTATTCAGTGCTTTCATAGTCATGGGAAACAAGTGGACAGGAATTCAGACATAGTCCCTTTTTTCAAAGAACAGCCTAGAACAAATGGCCATAAGGTTCTCTGATGTATCCCAAAGACTGCAGTGATGAGCATGGTGGGAAAAAGTAGACTTCTCTTGGTCTTGTCTTTCATATTTTACATATTTCTCCTGTAACAAGAACAGCTTTCCTTTCTCTTTTTGGTACAAGTCTGTTTAGCTCAGTATTTCCCAGCCTTGGCAACTTTAAGATGTGTAGACTTCANCTCCCAGAATTCCCCAGCCAGCCATGCTAATGTACATGACCAATTCTGTGCAGGCCATGTGAAATGACTAATGGACTCAAGGGCAGCTAAAGCTCACCCTTGCCACAGGCAAGGCAGGCAAATGGTGGTAAACTCTTCCATATTGGGTGTAAAACTATATACACACTGGTCAAGGAGGTGTGTGCGATCAGGTGTGTGAGCTATGACAAGCTGGGTAGAACTTTGTGGTGCATGCATGGTCACTTTAATAAAAAGTGTAATGAAAAGAAGGACTAGCAGAGACATGATCACAGTGTTACAGTATTTGAGGCGCTACCACAAAGAAGGATGGGTTCCACCTATCCTCCAGAGCAGTGGTCGCCAATCAGTGGGCCAGGGATCACTGGTGGTCCATGAGAAAATTTTNGCGGTAACACAAGGCTGCACTGCCCACATGACACGCGGGAACACAAAGCTTGCGTTGCTTGCATTGCGAACAACACGAGGTACTGAGGGGAGGGGGAAAGGGCAGAGGGGGAAACTTGCCCAAATCACCCTCCCGTGCCTGGCCTGCCCCCGGACTGCTGCTTTCCGCTTCTTTCTTCTTCTGGTTTTGGCTGCACACAAGGAAAGCAGCAGAAGTCTTTCTTTCTCTCCCCCAAACTCCACCAGAAATGA
>AZIM01003597.1:27085-44491 GCA_000516915.1 Ophiophagus hannah | reverse complement strand
TCATTTCTGGTGGAGTTTGGGGGAGAGAAAGAAAGACTTATTAATTTTAATCTTTGTATTCGATGTTTTTATTGTTGTAAGCCGCCCTGAGTCCTTCGGGAGATAGGGCAGCATACAAATCCAAACAAACAAATAGGAAAACGGGGTGGGGAATTTTCCTGCAGATTTTTTGGGGGATTTTCCCAGGATCTCTGGTTCATGGGATTTAAAATGATGAGTTTGGTGGTCCCTGAGGTCCGAAAGGTTGGCGACCCCTGCTCCAGAGGACCTGAAGGCAGGACACGAAGCAACGGATAGAAGCTTTTCAAGGAGAGAAGCAACCTTGAACTGAAGAGGAATTTCTTGATCGTGAGAACAATTCATCAGCGGGACAACTGGCCTCCAGAAGTTGTGGGTGCTCCATCACTGGAGTCTTTAAGAAGAGACTGGAGAGCCACCTGTCTGGAATGGTAGAGGGTCTCTTGCTTGAGCAGATGGGACTGGACTAGAAGACCTCCGAGGTCCCTTCCAACTCCGTTCTTCTGTTATTTCTGAAAAGTTACCAGGAATCAATCTGAATGCAAAGGAGGTCTGGCCTTTATACACAACAGGTTAACACTTTTGTGATCAAGTACTGCTTGCTATTTTGCTGTGAGTGCACATATTGTCTAAGAAGCTTTGCGGCATGCCAGGGTTAATAACAGTGGCCAGCAAGATCGCCATTGCTCTGCCACTCTTCATTCTTCCTCCACCATGGTCATTCAGGAGTCCGCTAACTTGTGGCTCATCAAATGGATTTTTAATTGTGGAGTGAAGCAGATTCACCGGCACGGTAAGAGGATAGGAGAATTTGTAATAAAACCACCAGAGTCACTTGATTGCCAGCATCATTCGACAGCCATGTAAATATGATGGATGAATGAATAAATAAATTAGTAGTGACGATTCAGCCACTGCCATCCCAAGGGGGGGAAACATTTTATCTCCCTGTTGTGCAATGATGCTCAAACACTTTGTGGATTATTGTAAGATTTGCCAACAAGGCTTCTATGCATATTTTACTGTTGTGCTTTTTGCAGTAAAGACGTTGTGTTTTATGGGGTAAAGTTTAAATGCAACATTAACTCTGAGTATTAATTCAGTGGGCCACAACGGCCACACCAGGAAGGCAAAATCCCTTTGCACCGGTAGGCTGCTTGGATATCTGAGAGAGAGGAGGAGATGGATGTGTGGATACACACACACCCATCTCGGCAGAACACCCACGTGCAAGGAGGATTGCCATTGCATTCTTGGTGGTTGAAACTCAGTCTGGAAAAGTTGGTCATCAGAGCAAACACATTCTGAAATTGGGAGTGTTTGGTCCTCTGGGAGTAACCGGGAAAGTGCTTGTGCTTCAGAGCCAGAAGTGTGGAGAACTTCCCCAGCCAATGGACTGGGGCGAAGGGAGGGAGCGTTTAATTAAAGAGAGGATGGGCCAAAAAGCCATAAAGAGGAGGGGATGGGCCGAGGTGCTTCCTTTTAGCTGCCACAGCCTGTGGGGACCACGATGAAGTCTCCCAAGGACGAGTGTGCGTGTAAGTCTCCTGCCTTTGCACCTTTCTGGAGCATTGAGTGTGAGGAGGAGCCTGAAGGATCCCTTGAAGGAGGAGGGCACCTTCTTCCTCATTTCCATGGTTATTACAGCCAGGAAAAAAAGGGGGGGGGTTGTTGGGGCAGGGGTTGCTTTCAGACCATGACCTGCCTGGAGAAGGTCTGGGCGATGGATTCGTGGCCGGTCTTTGGATCTCTCTGCAGATCGGCGGTGGGACTCTGTGCTTGTGCCGAAGGGGCTTTGGGCAGTCCCCTAGAGCCCGAAAGGGGCGGGTGGGACTCCTTTGTCCCAGCACAACTTTTGTGTTTGTGTGCCTTGTTGTCTGAATCCACTCATAGATCAACTTTCTCTCACACTTTGGAGAGAAAAGCAGACACAAGTCTGGAGATGGTTTTGCTGCAGGGTTTTCTGTGCAGCGGCTCTCTGGCTGAGTTCCTATGAGTCCTGGAGACGTGGCTTTTGTTCCCCCATCTGGCAAGTGCGTCTTGGGTGACAGGAAGGGCGTGGAAAAGGCGGAAGAGCACAGAAGGCAAGCAGGGCTCCCGAGAAATGCAAGCTCAGCCCTTGGGGATCAAGTTGGGGCTGTCTGGAAAACAGCCCGAACTTGCAAACTTCTTGGCTCCCCATCCATTTTGAGGGAGCCTCTCTGGACCAGCGCAGAGCCGAGCCACAGGAGGTTCATTGGAAAGCTTTCTGTCACCTCCATTGAGCAATCCAGGAAGCCCCAGGGCCGTGCCATGATTGTGGACAGCTTGTCATTTTTCATTTGACTAGATAAATGGTCCATGGCTAGCAACAAAGGAAGGGCTGTGGATAAAGCTTGTCTACTCCCAGATGTTCTTCATCCTAGAAGCTGCCCAGAGTCGCTTTGGGTAGGGAGATGGGCGGTGTATAAATCTAAGAAGTCAATAAAAGTGCTTGCCAGACAGCCGATGCATCTGAGTGCAGTGCACTGAGTTTTGAATGGGGCAGGATTTGAGGGCCCTTCATGAGGTTTCGTTTCAGACATTTGAGAAGCTTGCAAGAGCTCCTTCCCTCGGTGTCCGATGAGAGCAGATGACATTGTGTGAAGTAAACCTTTTGGCCCCTTGAAGTCTTAATGTGCATCCTGTTTTCCAGATGTGGAGTCTGGCTTTGCTTCAGATGCTGGGGAATGTTCATTCACTGGAGTTATGCACGCATGTTCACTGTTGATCAGCCTCTTCATTTAGAGGGATCAGGTCTGCAGAGTTGAGCATGTCAGGGGTGTTTGCTGCTGCTTCTACCATACAGATCAGCAACCGAAGAATGTGGGCTTCTGGTGATCCTGTGGGGCTGGACTTGGTCCTGGGGTCCTCCATGGTGAATCTACCACAGATCAGGAACACTGGTCTTTTCATTCCTGTATAAAAGGGTTTGGCCAAAAAAAAGCCAGAATCTGGGGACAACCTTCTATTTTCTTGCTGTGCTTCCAACATCCCCTCCTCCCTCTTGTAGTGAAAAGGTCGGTGCTTCTCGGGCTGCCTGGAGAGTTTATGGGCAGAGTCCAAACACTGAAGACCTCTCGACAGCCTGTCTCTTCCAAAGGATGACACACTCATAAAGACGCTCTGGTTATTTCCCAAACGCGGCTCGTGGTGGAGATCAGGTCGGGAGGATATCTGGGTCTGCCTCCTGAGGCCATTGGAGCCACAGAGCAAGAGGACCAGGGCACCCAAAATGATGGGCCTGCTAATAAAATGCTTCAAGCTTTTAATCAAGTGGCACTTCAACTGAGAAGAAAGCAGGCTTGGAAGTTGGCAGGCCATCTTGAATGTTGTTCTTAAGCTTTGGGCCAGCCGCAGAATCGGCACAATGACAGGCCTGAAGAATTTGCTCAGCCAGGCACAAGATTCGGTTAATGCTGTGCTGAGCCTCCGCTCTCTGCCTTCTGAGCAAGCAGCAAGCAGCACAAGGGGTGGAGCCGCTGGATGAAGAAGGCCGAGCCATGCATGCCCACCCTAGGCAGCTCTTTCTTAGGAGGAGCAGGGAGCGGGTGACGGGAGGCCCCCTAGGCCTGCGCCAGACGGAGCATCGGGTGAGCTGCCTGTGGAGATTCTCAGCCGTCCAGGTCATGGTTGCACCAAAGGTGCTTTTTCCAGGGGCAGCCGGATGTTGTTTTTCCTTGAAGACGTTTCACTTCTGATCCAAGAAGCTTCTCCCCTTCTGGAGAACTGAACTTTAAAGCACAGCTTTTTTTTAAAAAAAAAGTTCACTGCCCAGGTCTCAGTAACGCTGGGCATTTCACGGAGAAAAACCCACAGGACCATATAAACAAAGATGGCAAAAGCTAGGCAACAACTAGATAACAGCGAAAACGAATTCACATGACCCAGAAGCGGACTCAAACCAAAGGCCTGGGCGAGAAGCTTCTGGATCTGTTTCTGGAATTGGGTGCCCCTGATCCCACTTAGGCCTCCAGGAGGAAGAGGAAGGAAGACGCTCCCTGAGGCTGCTGGCTCTACCAGCAAGCCTGGCTCTTACGGGGTGGCCGCCTTTCCCACGTCAACCTACTCTGAGTACCATTCCCTGCTCTCCAGGAGAAGAGTGGTTTGCTTCTCAGCCTGGCCTGCTCAGCAAGTAATTGCAATAGAGCAGGATGGCTGTGAATTCTGATTTCTCTGTCCTGGGCTCTCTTCCTTGGAACTGAAATTCAGTTCCAGCACTTTCCAGCTGAAGCGGTTTGATTCAAAAATACCCCCGCAATTCTGACTTTTGGATTTTTATGACTGCTCCATCCTTGGGAAATGGTGGAAGGGATTTGGGCACATTAAAGCACCAGGCTCTGTGTTGCATTGGAGGGCTTTTCCTCTTCTTTTGCTCTTAAGCTGAGCTCTGGCAAAGAGCCCAAATCTGCTGCGGTGGTTTGAGGCACCCCACACTTCAATTTTGTTCCTGAAGAAAAACTTCCTCTTTTTCACACACCGTTGTGATAAAATAAATTGATTTCTATCTGTGCATGAAAGTCAGTCTTTTAGGTTGCGGTTGGAAGTGAAAAAGTCAACTGGTGCAGCCCACCAGACCCAGTGGAAACTTCCTGGTGTTTTGCTTGAATTGTGCTGGGAAACTGATCTCCCAGGAAGGTCAAGAGTTGAAGCTTTTTCTGCTGGGGTACCCTTCCACCTTTGGGCTGAAAAATTGGAGAAGACTCACCTCAGCCCTGCCACCCACCCAAAATCAAAGCCTTGCTGGAGCATTATAAGAACTGGGGGAGGAACATTGGTGTCCCCCCCCCATTTTCTTTAAGGGGGGCAGTGTAAGAACAGGACTCTCCTTAACAGAGCTGTGAAGGTCCTTAGCAGGCTGGTTTAGTTAAAGTCCGTTTGGTTTGCACACTCATAATTCAGGATAAGAAGATACTGGACAGTCACTTGTCTGAAAGTGTAGAGGGTCTCCTGCTTGAGCAGGGGTTGGACTAGAAGACCTCCAAGGAGCCTTCCATCTCTGTTGTTCTGTTCTGACTCCACTATACAGACTATTTGGGCATGACCGGGGTGGTCAGCTGTGGCCCCTTTACTACCTGTGGACTTCAACTCCCAGAATTCCCCAGGCAGCATAGGATATAGGCTGTGATCCCAACCCACCTGGGGGGGCTGGGGTGTCCAGGTTTGCTCTCTGCAGCCAAAGGAATGGCCATGCCCCTTTTAAGAGGAGGGTCTTAGCTTGTGGCCCTCTAGCCCTGGTGGAGATTTCTCTTTAGGAAGGCAGGCATGTTTGTGTCATGGGACACACCTGTAACCTCTTGCTGAGTACCTGAGTCTCCGTGATGTGCATTTGATTGGTCAGATTAAGAGCCAGGCTTCTGAGCTGCTTGTCTGCAGAGCAGGTTGGAAAGGGAGGAAGGAAGAGAGACCCACCAAGGCAGTCTAATGCCCGACAGCCTCTTTGATTAGCAGTGGGAGTCTAGATTCCTCTGGGTTTCCCTTCCACTCATATGTTGGCCATCTTGCTGCAGCCGAAGCAGTTCAGGAGATCACACTGGATAGAAGTGACATTGCCAAAATGGAAATATTTTTGTGCTCCTCAATTTCTCACTCTCGCTTCTTCCTTCTGTACCATTTCCTGGTATGAACAGGCCTGGTGCTACTTGAACTAGAGAAAGCCTCTTTGGACCCATGTTTTTTGCTGTCCAGGTTTTTTTCTAATGCTAATTTTACGCTTCCTGAGAAACCTAATTGTCTAAATCTCCTCATAATCTTTCTCCGCCCTGACAAAAATGGCGACATGATTCACTGCTGCTCTTTTCTGAACTGCTGCCTGGTTTGGCTTGGCCGCCTTCCCTGTCTTGGTCAAGGGAGCCTGCTGGCCCAGTTGGGCAAACGGAACAGGGTGGGGGGGATGCTGATGAAAGGACCGGTCCAACTGGATTGGTGAGACACGCGGCAGAGTGCCAAGTCTCTGGGCTGCAGCTGATCCCAGGAACGCCTTTGGGATCACCAGGGCTGGGATTTGGATGAAATCAACTCAAGGCTCCCTGAGAGAATGAAGCCACTAGACTTCCCATTCCCCTCACCCCCCGCTCTTTCTCCTTTCTCCCGTTTGAACATGGACCATTCACATGGAAGCAGTTTCTCCAGGTAGCAGGGTAGATGAGGCAGAATGTGGGGGCCAGAAGACCAGGTGTAGGGAGAGCTGCGGGGCAGAGGAGGAGGAAAATTCAGGTGTTCTGAGAATGGAGGGATGGGAGGTGGTGTGGCTGTCTGTCTGTGGGTGGACCGGGGGGCGGGGCGGCTTTCTCTGGCGTTGTTGAGCTGGGAAAATGGGGTCATAAAAGTTGGGCAGCAGAAGCCCCTCCTGCCAAGGGATGTTTCTAAGAAGCACAGCAGCATAAAACAGGAGCCCTTCTTCTTCGCCTTCCCTCTTTTAAGACAGCCTTCCCTGATCTGAGCTTCTCCAGTTATCCCTTCCCAGTTCAGTTCAGCCACCCAGAGGAAGCTGGAAAGGCTGAGGGTGTAATCTGCACTTTTTGGAGAACCCCGCAGGCCGGACTAGGGAAGCGTGTGGGGGGGCTTTTCCACGCTAGGCTCTGGAGCTACTGATTCACAAGATGATTTACTCCATTGACATCTTTTTAAAAAAAAAACCCTCTCCCTCTTTCTTCTTGTAGGTCTGCTAGCCAACATCACCATGTTCACCAAAAAGAAGAAACGCATCGAGATCTCGGCCCCCTCCAACTTCGAACACCGGGTCCACACGGGCTACGACCAGCAGGAGCAGAAGTTCACGGGGCTGCCCAGGCAATGGCAGGGGATCATCGAGGAGTCGGCCAAGCGGCCAAAGCCACTGGTGGACCCCGTGTACATTACGGCCGTCCAGCCTGGCTCTCAGAAGGTTGGTGGCACCTGCGTTGCGCTCTCACGTGGCCCCTTGCAGCGGAGGTGGAAGGCCGGTGCTTAGAGGAGAGAAGTTGGGTTTTAGAGAAGCTTATGCGATGTCCCAAGGGCGCTTTTTCGAGAGGCAACTGGACTTTCTGTGTGTGTGGCTTTTTTTTCCTCTTGGTTTCGCTTCTCATCCAAGAAGCTTCCTCAGTTCTGGATGGATGGAGGGGTTCAGTCAAAACGGAAGAAGCTTCTTGGATGAGAAGCGAAACCAAGAGGAAAAAAAAGCCACACACACAGAAAGTCCAGTTGTGCACCTTTGGGACAACCATTACCTGGGTGGCTGAGAATATCCAGAGACCTTCAGCATATGCGACCTGTTGAAGGCTGAGACTTAATTAGCTCTACTCAGGCTCTCGGTCTCGTGTGGAGCTTAGACCCAAAGGAAGGAACCAGAGTCGCAGACCTTGAGTTTTTGGCGTGTAATGTGAGGCCTGAGAAAGTATAAACGAAGCTTTGTTTGTTCCTGAACTGCCACTTGGTTTCAGGCAGAGTTCCCGAGGTTGTGAGTTCAGTTTTCACAAGCAATAAGAGATGGTCTGTCATACAGCAAATGTCCACTTCTCCAGGGTCTGCAGCTCTGACATTGGAAATGCGAGGCATGCCCAGCTGCCAAGATTTGGATCTTGGCACAGCAGCCAAGCCAGTGTGCCCACCCTTGAGTTGGCCCTGGAGACCCAGGCCGTGGCTTTTCAGAGGGATCATGGGGCTTAGCTCATGAATGGTTCAAAGTCAAGGACCACCAGTACCCATCTCTCTGTTCTCCTTTTTGCCACGTGGATAGGCTTCCTTGAACATAAGGAGCCTGGCAAGGCATGGCAGAGGATGGATGTCATTTGTCCGAGGATCTGGCCGAATAATTTGGGAGGCCGTGTGCATCTGTAAGCAGCAGGTTTATCAGCTTCCAGGTTCCAGCCAGCTTTGGGACCCAAACAAGAGCAAATTTATTATTTCAGGGAGACAAATAGACCTCAATTGCAGGCTTGATTGAAAAACATGCATAATGTATTTTGGAAACGGGCCACATTGTTCCCACCTTCCAATCTGAAGGAGGTCAGGCGGCCATGCCCACCTGGTGCTGAGCTGGAAAGGAAGCCGCGTGTGGTGCCTGGCTATAGACAGCCTCTGTAGAGGGGAAAGCCAGGGGCAAGGATTGGTCTTGCCAAGCCCCTGGCCTCCATCTGGCAGGGGCTCGTGGTGCCCCAGACCAGGCATGGAAGGGTTGCAAGCCCAGCCCCTGAGAGGAGGGGGAATGGCTTCTGGGCTAGGTTGTTCCTTCCATGGGGAGTGACTCGACTGGGGGCCAGAAAGTCGGCCAAGAGCGGCTGTCCCGGTCCTGCCACACACAACCTCCCCGTGCAGCGTTTCCTCCGTCCCAAAAGGAAGGCTGCGGTGGCAGGAAACTCCTGAGCCAGAAAAGCCCGTGCAGGTGGAGGAGGACTCTCCCCCGCAGGTACAGAAGACCCTGGCCCCTCCTACCTCTCAACCCCACCCAGCACCGGGGGGNTCTCAACCCCACCCAGCACCGGGGGGGGGAGGGGCTGTGCAGTTCCCTGGGCAGGGAGCCTTGCAGAGAACCGGAGACCGGGATTTGGTGGGATTTGTCCAAAACAAATGGTTTGTTAGAGAACTCAAGCTGGCTCCCCGCTGTTCTCTGTAGCATTTTGCAGGGTTGGGTTGTTTCTGTTGGAGACTGACTGAATTGTCCAGGAGGGCGAGGTCACTGCGGTGGGGAGAGGCCCCCCGGGTGGGCTGCGGCTGGGAGGGAAGGTCTTGCCAGGCCTGCCATACGCGTCCGGCTTGTGAGGAGATGCTTCGGAAAGTCACTCGGAGCCACAAATCTCACGGGGTCCACAGGCCATTTCCAGGAATCCCTGCTAGCCGCTGTGGCTGTGGCTGGGTGCCCCCCTTCCCCTGTCTGCTCTCCATGGTTAAGTGGGCCTTCCTTCCGGTCCTAGCCAGGGAAGAGGGTCCTTCAGGGTCTCCTTTCGTGGCCAGGAGAAACACCGAGTCCAGATCCGGGGATGGCTCTGCATGGCTCCCTTTGGGGATTGATGCCCCTCTGGAGTGGGCCAGGGAGGGGGGGAGAACTTGTGACCCTCAGCTCCCCCAAGCCTGGCCCAGCCCCCTTTCTCCCGGGACTGGCAGGCCCATTTGTCCCTGTGCTGTGTTGGTCGGGGCAGTTTGCCCAAGCTCTGATTAGGACCACAGGCAGTCCTCAACTTACAACCGTTCACTTAGGGACTGTTCGAAGCTACAACAGCACTGAGAAAAGGGACTTACGACCACTTTTCACTGAGCATCCCCATGGTCAGGGGATCAAGATTCAGGCACTTAGCAACTGACTCATATTTATGTTGGTGGCCATGTCCTGTGGTCACATGATCCCCTTTTGTGACCTTCTGACCAGCAAGGTCCATGGGGAAGCCAGCTTCACTTAACAGCTGTGTTGCTAGCTTAACAACTGCAGTGATTCACTGAACAACTGCGTCAAGACTGGTCGTAAAATGGGGCAAGCCTCACTTAGCCATCTCACTTAATAGTAGAAATTTGGGGCTCAGTTGTGGTCGTAAGTCAAGGACTCCCTGTTTCCCTGTCCAGAATTTGGGCATCGTTCGGCCAAGGCTGGCCAGCTGTTTCCTTTTCCTGCTGGGCAGGGGTTCACCTCCACTTGTGGCCGCAGCTGGCCTCTGGAAAACCTTGGCCTGCTCTTTCCAGCTGCCTTGGGGGGTGGGGGTGGGGGCTGCACTGGACATGAGACTTCTGGCCTGTGGAAGGCTCCATTGTGGAGCTTTGCATTGCGTGGGCTGGGCTCAAGAGCAGCTCTTGACCGTAGGGGGCTCATTCAGCCACACATGCTGAAGAGGGAGGGACTGCGAGGCAGCAGCACTCCTCCCGCCTGTTTATTTCTGCAAAAAAGGTGATGAAGCCTTCGGTTGTTGCCCCTGGCCCCTCTTTCTGGGAGGAGCAGCCACCTCTGCCCTTCTGGAGTTGGGGGTCTCCAAACTGGGAGACTCAAGGACCTCAACTCCCACCTGTGCCAGCTGAGGAATTCTGGGAGCTGGTCCAGAAGTCTTAAGATGGCCCAGTTTGGAGACCCCAAACTGGGCCATTTTACTAGAACAAACTAACATCTGGGGGATGAAATGAGGTAGGGCCTTTCTCACTAGCTGTGGCCTGGGGGTCTGTAATGATTTGCTTAGGGAAGCATTTGAGGGGCCCCCGCCCCATCTGAGAGGGAGAGGCAGGCGGAAAGGGCTGGTCTGGCAGGTCCTTCCTCCTGAAACGCCTTAGAGGCCGCAAAGGCTGGACCGTCTCAGTTCAGGAGCATCCCACTTGCTGGTGGGGTCATCCGAAGACTTAGCTGCAGAGCTGGGAGGACAAAGACGACCTTCCCCACTTACAGTTGTCTGAGCAACTTGGTTTTTGCTGGCTGAAAACCGGGGAGCGCCTGGCTGACCTGGTTGGGGGAGGGTGGGGAGGCCGCCTTTCAGTCATTGCCTTCCAAATCCAGGATTCCTGGCATTCATCATTATCAGCACTCATATATTTTCTAAAAAGCATCTCCATGTGGCTGGCGAAAGCGGGCGAATGGCTCTGTGGCGGTCCCATTGCCCCTCCTCCTGTGGNTCCCATTGCCCCTCCTCCTGTGGTCTCCCTGCCATGCCTGCTGCCGTGTGCTTCTTCTGCCAAAGCTGAAATTGTCTCAGGCCGTCATCAAGCATCCATCAAGCACCTTATTGGTTTTTTTTATGTTGCTTACCTTATTTTCTTTTCTGTTTGTGTGTCTTCTTCTCCCCCCCGCCCTCCACACCTGCCTGCTCCATGTTCCCTTCCATGCACGTAAGACCATCGTGCGCGGAAACAAAGCTGCCAAGGACGGTTCCCTGGCCTGGCTGCTCGATGAGTTTGAGAACATGTCGGTGTCGCGCTCCAACTCGCTGCGCAGGGACAGCCCTCCGTTCCCGGCCCGGCATGNCAACTCGCTGCGCAGGGACAGCCCTCCGCTCCCGGCCCGGCATGACCACTTTTACCAGGAGAACGGCCTGGGGGAGGCGCTGGGCAGGCCCCGCCACCACCACCACCCTCCCCACACGGAGGACAGCGGGGGCAGCAAGAGCAGAGACCCCAAGGAGCGGAACCGCCACGGGCCCAAGAACGATGTGGAAAGGGGCTGGGACGACAGGACTGCCGCGCCACACTCCCGTGGACACGAGCCTCACCACAAGCCTCACCAGCAGTCTGGCCACCCCCGGCCTCCAGAGCACCCAAAGCCCCTGCCGGAGCACGGTCACCGAGCACCCGAGCGGGACAGGTAGAGGGAGCCCCCCGCCGAGCGCGTGGTCAAGAGGGAGCGGATGGAGGGGCCCGACAAGAGACCCAAGTCCACCTACACTGGCCAGGCCAGCCCGCAGTCCCCCCGGGAGAAGCGGCCCCTCTCTGGCCCCAATATACGGACCCCGAATATCCCCGTCTCGGAGGGGGTGATGAAGACTGCGCAGCAGACGGGACGGCCTTTTAACACCTACCCACGCGCAGACACTGATCTTGTCCGTGGCACTCAGGTAAAACTTCCCAGGGCGTCTCAGAGCTTGGGGCCCTTGTGGGTCTGGCCAGCCTGGATCCATCTGCTGGAGATGCCGTTCTCGTGACGTCTGAGCTCGTCCGCCCTGAGAAAGGCCACCTTTCACCTTCTTTAAGCCACCACCTCAGCGTAGCCTAGCTGGTTGACCAGGCGGTGAGCTCCGAGCGCCTTCTCTGCGTCAGTCGGACCACCCTGGTGGCCAGAGCAGAGCCCGCTCCTCCTTCATGCTCCGTTCTGCACCTCTCCTGAGTTCTCTTCTCACCTTCCTCTGCTCCGTAGTTCTCCCTCGCCTTCTGGCCTCCCATTGACTGCAGCCGGTGGCTTCCTTCCTTCCTGCCTTTCCTGGGCACGCTCCTGCCTTCCTTGCTTCCACTAATCGGAGTCCCTCCTGTGTCGTCCACCTTGTCGTCTGCCATCTGCTTTGGTCTCCTCTCCTCTCCTCTTCATGCGAGTAACCCACCGTCTGCTGCCACTTTCTTCTCCTGGGTAGCAACTTCTCTGTCCGTCTTCGTAGAAACTCTGCAGCTGCTCAATGACCTCTCGTGTTATTGTGGAACCCATCAAACTGCTTTGCCTTCTGCCTCTGCCACCCAACTCTTTCCTCTGCCTTCTCTTACTACAGGACCAGAAATCAGACGTAAAACTCAGTTTCCATGCAACTCGTGTATCTGCCCCGGTTGCAACCTTTCCCGCTGATCCCCGAGGAAGCCATGCTCTGTGACCCTCTCTCTCGCTGACCTGGCTGTCTCAGGGGGACTCCTCCGGCAGGAAGCAGAGAGAGATGAGTGCAGGGGCCCAATTCAGCCCTTGCTGCGGCTCGTCCTTTGGAAGGGCCTGAGCCTCAGCTTACCTGAATGGACTCCCCAAGTCCACTCCTTGACATCTGCGGGGAAAAGGAGGCTTTACAAATGGGCTCTTTAGGAGACTGTGCCTGACCCTGAGGGAAGGATAAGGCTGCAGGGGGTGGGGAGAGTAAGCAGCACAGAGCTGGGCTATCCCCAAACCTCTTTATGGCCCTAAGGAGGGAAGACGCACATGATAGCAGGGGTCCCCAACTGTGGCAGCTTTATGACTTGTGAGCTTCAACTCCCAGAATTCCCCAGACAGCAAAGCTGCAAAGTCCGCAAGTCGTAAAGTTGCCATGGTTGGGGACCCCGGCCCGCCCACCTGCCCAGATACGGCCCCCGTGTTTTGCAAATGAGCAGGACCAAAAGAAGCGACTTCGAGGGGTTTGTCCTGGGTTCCTCCTGTGTGGGGAGGAAAAGGCTCGCAGGCTCCAGGGTGTTTTGCTTCTTCTGGCTGCCCGGCTACAGGCGGGCCCTTCCCCCTGCCCAACGAGGGCTCTGCTTTTCACAAAGCTCTCGGTCAGGATGGCTTTCCCTTCTCTTTCTAGGCTGAGCATCGGGCCGGGAAAGCCCCAGAAGCCGCCTCCAACGGCCCCATGAGTGGGAACAGCGGCCCCTCCAGGGCCCCCCCTTCAGGCCCGGCCAGATCCCGGAACCTGGAGCCCTCCCCTCTGGGGCTCTCCCAGCACGCATCAGAGCCCCACCTGACCCACGTGCCCTCAGCGCCGGCCCCCCAGCTTCTGCAGCCCCCTCCCCAGCAGCCTTCGACCCCGACTCCTCCGGCCCCGCAGCAGCCCTGCTCCCCACAGCGGGAGCCCCAGCGGGTCTCCCATGAACAGTTCCGAGCGGCCTTGCAGATGGTGGTTGACCCTGGAGACCCCCGGACCTACCTGGACAACTTCATCAAGATTGGCGAGGGCTCCACGGGCATCGTCTGCATCGCCACCGTCAGGAGCTCCGGCAAGCTGGTAGCGGTCAAGAAGATGGACTTGCGCAAGCAGCAGAGGCGGGAGCTGCTCTTCAACGAGGTGGGTTGGATCGACCCAAAGGCGCTTTTGCAAGAGGCAGCGGGGCCTCCTGCGCTCCTTCTTTTGAAGGCCTTTTGCTTCTCCTCCAAGAAGCTTCTTCAGTTCTGACTGAATGGTGGGGGGAACCATTACGCCCCAAATGGTGGAAATTCTGTCAGAGCAGAAGAAGCTTCTTGCAGGAGAAGTGAAAGGCCTTCAAAGAAAAAAAACAAAGGTGCTTTTTGAAAAAGCGCCTTTGAGGCAACCACGGCCTGGATGACAGAGAACCTCCAGAGACATGGTTTCAATTGGATGAAATACTTCATTTGGCCATGTGTGGTTAGACACACAAGGAATTTGTCTCTGGTGCAGAAGCTCTGGGTGTACAAGCAAAGCAACAAAGTAATATTAATCATAATATTAATCATAATCATAATCATAATGGTGGTGATAAGAGGGGGGAGTAGAGAAAATGCAAAGGATAATAATAACACTACAGCCAATCTCCTTAAGAGATAAGGCAGCACCGTGAGGATTAGCTGTTCAGCAGAGAGACAAACCTGTCCCTGTGCCTAGTTGTTTGGGCCTGCGTTGCCCTATAGCAGCATCCTAAGGGGAGGAGTTGAAACAGTTTATGTCCAGGATGGGAGGGGTCTGCAGATATCTCCTCGGCCCTCTTTCTCTCCCCCTGCAGCGCAGAGTCTCTTTGTGCTTCACAAACTCCCTGCCCACTCTAGGCGTTTAGGTCATGCGTCTCACCTGGGCAAAGTCTCATTTGAGGCACCGCATCCCCCCTCCCGCCCCCGATTGTGATGCCTTTCTCCTCCTTTCCTTCCAACCTGCCTTTCTCCCTCCCCCCCCCCCCAGGTCGTGATCATGAGGGACTACCAGCACGAGAACGTGGTGGAGATGTACAACAGCTACCTGGTGGGCGATGAGCTCTGGGTCGTGATGGAGTTCCTGGAGGGGGGCGCTTTGACCGATATTGTCACCCACACCAGGTAAGAGGGGCGGGCTGCCCCCCTCCCTTGGCAGAGGTGAGCCACACCAGGACACACTGTGCCTCGGGGCCGGCCGTGTCTGCACATTGTACCAGGCGCCACAGGGCGGCCACTCTGAGAATCGGCTACTTCCTTCCAGGCCAAGAACCAGACCCGAAGGATAAGGGCTCACTAATACTGTTCTAATACAGGTAGTCCTCGACTTTCAACAGTTCGTTTAGTGACTGTTGCAACAGCACTGAAAAAAGGGTCTCATGACAATTTTTCAAAGTTACGACCTTTGCAACCTCCCCGTGATTACCTGATCAAAATCCAGGTGCTTGGCGCCTGACTCATACTTATGACGGTTGCAGCAGCCCCTTGGGGGTCACGTGACCCCCTTTTGCGACCTCAGCATAAGCCAAGTCAATGGGGAAGCCGGATTCACTTAACGGCCGTCTTGATAACAACTGCAGCGATTTAGCAACTGTGGCAAGAAAGAGCGTAAAATGGGGCAAGACTCACTTAAAAACTGTCTCACTTAGCAACAGAAACCTTGGGCTTAATTTTTGTGGTCATAAGTCGAGGACTACCTATATATTGATCAGTATTCAACAGGAGGAACAATACGTGCCTTGGCTGTTGCTGGTTTTAATGCACCTTTTAAAATGTCTTGTTTGTTTTGTGTTTTTTCTTGGTGTCTTTAAAAAACATTTTTGGCGTTTTGTATTTTCATGTCTTTTGGGATAAAATAAAGAATGGGAAAAACCCCGCAGGATCAGTGCCTTGTTTTCTTCTTGCTTGAAGGATGAATGAAGAGCAGATCGCCGCCGTCTGCCTCTCTGTGCTGAAGGCCCTTTCCGTGCTCCACGCCCAGGGTGTCATCCACCGGGACATCAAGAGCGACTCCATCCTGCTCACCCACGACGGGCGGGTGAGTTGCCGGAAGGCCCAATGGACCAGCCCCTCCTCTTCCTCCTTGCTCCCCAAGCCGCATTGCCTCTTGGCAGCCCAAATTCCCTAAAGCGGGGCTGCAATCCTGGGGAGGAAATCCCAGCCTCTCCGTGCTGCAGCACCACTTCAGGGGTCCTTGGGTAGTCCTTGAGAACGTTTTATAACAGGGGTCCCCAACCTTGGCTGCTTTCAGGCTTGTGGATGTTGACTCCCGGAATTCCCCAGCCAGCTTTGAAGTCCAGAGGTCTGAAAAGTGCCCCTTTCCTCTCCACTGGGGAGCCTAAGTCAAATAGAAGGGGATTTCTGCCAGCATTGGGGAAATAGAAGTTATGTGGCCTGTACACAGATCGGCCTGGTGCCTGGACCGCCTCTTGTTGGAAACCGAAAGGCCAAGCCGATGCGGGGTGGGGGGTGTCTACAGCGCACAAATATTTGAGGCTCAGGAATCAGAATAAAGCTAAACAAGCAGCTGCCAAGGTTAGAAGGCTGAAGCCACATCTTGAGCAGGAGGGACAGCTAGTCTCCCTCCCTTCTGAAGAAAATCCTCTGCTTTTATCCAGGCCTGGAACATAATCCTGACTGCTTTCTCACCAGGGAGGCAGGGAGGCAGGGGGAGAAGGAAGGAAGCCAGCCAGCCCTGGAGATTGTTCACAGCCGGCCTGCATGGAACAGAATTGACGGATTGCAAAAAAAAAATTGCAGTTTGTTGTCCTCAACTTACAACAGTCCTGTGATGTGTTAACACAAATGTAACAAAATCCAAAACGTAAATATATGTCCTTTAATGCCTCCAACTTGGCCCCGCTGTTCAATAATTCTCAGTTGGAGATAAAAAGTACTCAAAAATAGTCTTCAAAAGAAANGCAATACAGTCTGAATTTAATGAGCAGATAGAGGTGAAATAAAAAACCAAACAAACTACAATGATGGAATTTCCACATGGACCATTCAAAGTTACAACGGCACTGAAANAAGTGACTTATGACCGTTTCTCACACTTACAACCATTGCAGGCTCCCCCCCCGTGGTCAGGGGATCAAAGCTCAGGCGCTTGGCAACTGACTCTTATTTACGACTGTCACGTGATCCCCTCTGGCGACCTCCTGAGAAGCAAAGTCCCTGCGGGAAGCCAGAGTCCCTTAACAACTGTGGGGATTCACTTACCCCCTGGGGCAAGAAAGGGGCTCAGTTGGGGCAAAGCTCTCTTAACAACTGTCCCGCTTAGCAGCAGAAAACTGGGCTCCATTGTGGCCGTAAGTCGAGGACTACCTGTATTATGGCTCTTTCGTTCCCCCCCGCTCGATTTTTAAATTCCGAATGTAAGAAACAGAGCTGAGGAGATTGGGGGGGGGAGGGGGGCTTTCTGAAGCTCTGGGAGGGAGCCATTCAGCCACCCTGCAGAGACCCTCACGGCCGCCTTCCCCCCTTCAGGTCAAACTCTCCGACTTCGGATTCTGTGCGCAAGTGAACAAGGAGGTGCCGCGGCGGAAGTCGCTGGTGGGGACCCCCTACTGGATGGCCCCAGAACTCATCTCTCGGCTGCCCTATGGGCCAGAGGTGAGTAAGGGGGAAGACCCTACAGAGGCCCCCTCCTCTCCGGGAGGCTTTGCACCAGCCTCTGTGTGTGTGTGTGTGTGTGTNTGTGTGTGTGTGTGTGTGTGTGTGTGGGCTAAGCAGCTAAGCTAGGTGTGGCTTAGGTGCCCATTTGCAGGGGGAGCCCCAGATTCTGCCGGCTTTTCCCAGAAAACCTTAAAAGAGCCAGAGACCGCAGAGTTTCTCTCTCAAATCCTAAAGCTGCAGATCAATGGTATGTTTCTGGGTGTCTGCCCTCCTCCCGATTCCCACCTCCCTGGAGCTTTGCCACAACCCAGCCCTTTGGTCACTGGTGTGGGGAGGAAATGGGCTTCCAGATATGAAGGGTGTTTGAATGTTTCTCTCACCAATGCTTTTTTTTTAAATTTCTGCCTCAGTTACTCAACCTGCACACTGTAAAATCCACCTGAAAAAGGAAATTGTTGCTGCCTGAGAGAAAATAGAGCCCCTTCCCTCCCTCCCTCCCTCCCTCC
>AZIM01003595.1:108151-127072 GCA_000516915.1 Ophiophagus hannah | reverse complement strand
AAGGCCTCAATTCTTTGGCACTCAGCCTTTCTTATGGTCCAACTTTCACAGCTATACATTGCAACTGGGAAAACCATAGTCTTGACTGTACACACTTTTGTTGGCAGGGTGGTGTCTCTGCTTTTTAGTATGCTGTCTAGATTTGTCATAGCTTTCCTGCCCAGGAGCAAGCGTCTTTTAATTTCTTGGCTGCAGTCCCCATCTGCGGTGATCTTGGAGCCCAGGAAAATAAAATCTGTCACTACCTCCATTTCTTCCCCATNTATTTGCCAGGAATTGAGAGGGCCAGATGCCATGATCTTAGTTTTCTTAATGTTGAGTTTCAAGCCAACTTTTTTTTTGTATGCTACTGATCTTAATAATATGCTACATAGCACAAATAGAGCATATTGTTTGAGTTGTGGGTATTCTATGGCTGAATTGTAGCCACATTTTGGTTTGCTTATTGTGGCTTAAGGCTTGTGTGAGTCCGGCTATTGTGGTTTCTAAAATAAATTATTAGGAATTTTAATCTAGGATGTGACCTGGAGCCTTCATTAGACTAGGAGAAGTAGGAGAAGAAGTAATATGATATGTTTAGGGTTCTCTTGCTGGTATTCTTGCCTTGAGAAAAGTGAACCTGAGTTCCCTATTGACTTTGTTCGTCAGAAGGTTGCAAAAGGCGATCACAAGACCATGGGACACTGCAACCACTATAAATACCTGCCAGTTGCCAAGCATTTAAATTCTGAGCACATGACTATGGGAATGTTGCAATGGTCATAAATTTGAAAAATGGTCCTAAGTCACTTTTTTCATTGCCGTTGTAACTTTGAATGGCCAATAATAAACAAATAGTTGAAAGTCGAAGACTATCTGTACTTTGCCTTGGATCTCTGGGACAGTAACATAACTTGTGTAATTTGGTTATATTTGTATATTGTGCATTTTTAAGTTCTGTATTCTAATTTCTGTATTTTTTGAATCATTTTATGTAAGTTGCTTAACATAAAAATCTGTAGACAAGAAAATTGGTTCATGGTTGTCCGCAGAACAGTCAACAGTATGTTTACTCCATAAACAAATAAATTGATATAGATGAATTAATATTAAAAGATAATCCCTTTAAAATAATTGAGGTATTCTAGAAGTAGATACACTGTTAATTAAATATTTATAACACAGGACTTAGAACTTTGTGAGATTTTCATGCTTGGGAAAAATTACTTTCAGTTCAGGCAGCTCTAAAAGTAAAGGTAGTTCTCTTGTTTATCCTTCCAACCATTTTGCATGATGTAATTTGGCTTGATTTAAATCACTTTTTTGATTTTAGCAAGTATACATTATAAATAACTTTTGTGATTATAAATTTATAACCTTAAAACCATTTACTTGGCAGGGTCTTTGGAAACTTTTTCTATCTCTGTGGAATCAGATTTTTCATACATCATTCTACCATTCATTTAAGACTAGCATTCTGGTATCTTGAATGGATTGCTGAAGTGGTGCAGCTGTTATATAATCAGTCTTGGCTTTATCTTCGTTTACTTCCTAATTTTATTATACTATTGCTAAAGACCAGGATTGCCCCACTCCTTTTATAGGGCTTCTACATAAAATCTGTAAAATCTGTTACATCTGTGTCAAAAAGCAAATTGAAGTATTGTTTAAAAGCAGTTGTGGGTTCATTTTAATCTCAATTGGCAATTACGTAAGTACAGAATTTAGAAAGTATTGCTGGTCCTTTTCCTCATTGGCCAAATTATGCCTCTTGATTTGTTGTTGTTCTACTTCTATTTTTTGTAGTCAGTCTGGAGGATGAATTGGAGTGATAGAAAGTTTAATAAAACGAGATTCCTCCCCTTCTCCAAATCCTTACGGCAGATAATATGGCCTTGGATGCTGAAATCCTACAACTGGAATTCAGGAGGAAGATGATGCTCATTTTCCTCTGATATCCTCTCCTAGACACCAACCAAAGATCTACTCTTGAATATTAAGAAATCTCTGAAATAACAGGGAAGATGGCACAAGGAACTGAAGCAGAGATGGTAAAGATTGGATTCCTTCTATCCTGAAGGAATTTCTGATTTATAGGTGATTTTAGAGGTTTAAAAATGAGAGGGAGAGCTAAATTTCAAGGAAATTTGATATTCCCATGTGCTTTCTTAAAAAATAGGATAAAATGTGAGATTTTCTGTTATTATGAAATTACTGTTAGTTTTTCTATCCCACCTTTTTTCTGGGTTTATAAAGTGGCATAAAACACCATAATGTTGTATTGTGAGAAAATGTTATAACATATATAAAATGTTCAGGAAAATTATTTGTATTGCTACCCAATCTTTACTCTAAAATTATATGCTAGGAAGAATTTTATGTATGGGTATTTTACAGCATTGGATTATACTATTGTTTTCTGTACGCAAAGGGAAGGCTATGCAATTTAGCTGTATATCATCTTCCATATGGTGTTGACATTAAAAAAAAAAAGACCAAAGACCAGATTGAGGACTTGTTTTCTTTCAGTGACTTTTTATTTATGAGGACTCTTTCTATCCTCTCTCAACTCAGCGAGGTAGGCAGAACAGCAACATTAATAAATTAATGTTGCTGTTCTGCTTACCTCATTGACTAAGTCCAAATGTATGCCAAATTCCCCTTTCTATTTTCTTTTTCTGGAAAAAAGAAAAACAAACCCAAATGCAAAATTTCAGAAAATTCTACATTTGCAGGTCTCTTACTGTGAAGACTGCAGTATTGTTACCGTCCTCTTTTTTCTCCTCCTGTATGATGAATTTGCCTTATGGATCTTTATATTTGATTGAAAATGTATTTATTGAGAATAAAGTTTGCTTGCCTTGTCTCAGGGAATATGCTTCTGAATCAGCATCCTGATTCCTACAAAGGGCAACTAAAGCCTCCAGAACACTTATAAGCAAGCCCTTGAAGGAAATAATCTTCCGCAGCAACTTGTATTCCCTAGCAGTGAGTGTTATTGAATCTGGAGGCTCCATTTTGTTCAGGTTAAGGTAGTTTTCTAATTAAAATGATGCAATGAATTCTAGAATTTTACAATGCCTTACAGGATAATGTGGCTACAGCTGGCAGTTACAGTGATTTTTGGAACAGAATATTGTTAAGAATAACTGTTCCAACTAACAATTCTGAACAAAATTGTACTGGCTACCAGTATATTCCTAGTCAGAATTCTAGCTAATGATGATGATTAAAAGTTCAAAGTAGTTTGTAATTTAGATATTGAGCTCATTTTATCTGCCTGTTATGATCTATCATAAGAATTCTATGTTCGGTAGCGGGAACTACAGGAATTCAGAGATGGAAGAGCCTGGTCAACTGTGGCACCTTGATTAGAGATTTCTCCTTCAGAAACTTGGCTGATGTCATCATTGTCTTAATTTTTGTGGCAAATTAAAACCTCCTGGTAGTTATTTGCTAAATTTAATTTCCTTGTGATATTCATTATTATGATGCTATTAATGTTAAACTCTTGTATATTTTGTACTGTCAGTTGATTTATAGATAATTCTTGACCTACGATCACAATTTATCCTGAGATCTTGGTCGTTGAGTGAGGTGGTCGTTAAATGAGCTTCACGTGACCACTTCACTCAACGACTGCCTTCCCAGCTCTCCCATTTGTGGTAGTTAAGTGATGCTAACGGTCACTAAGTGGGTGCTTCAACAGGGGGTAAGCCCTGGGAGCCCAGGGCCCCACTGGTGCATGTAAACTTGCTGTGGGCTGGGAGGCCTCGGGCTACCAGTGGGGATGAAGCCATGCAGCTTACCGGCCTTGGCTTGCTCCTCAGTCAGCTCCAGGGCCCAGCAGCACCCAACTGACCTTTCCATTTTTTTGCAGCTAATGCAAGGCTCAGCTTTCTTACAGAGACAGCCTCATGCCATTCTGCAAGCAGGTCCTATTCTCATAATTTTTTGGAAGGCTTCATGTTTAAGGAGACTCTATTTTAAGGAGGCTCCATTTGAAGGAAAAAAGCCAGAGCGAGAGAAAATAAAACAGTGTCATCTGCATAAAGAAATATAGCAATATGTTTATTTCCCAGTTTTGGGGGCTAGTGGGCTATGTTACTCAAATAAGAAACCAGGAAGTTAGTATAATAATAGGCAGAAAAATTCAACCTCTCCTAGTGCCCTATGATTTATTTGTAACATAGCCCTGAAATAGACTTTCAAATGACAGTTGTCAAGGAACTTGTATGATAACTGTGTCTATATACAGTAGAATTCTTAAGAATAGACCATAGCTTAACTTAAAAATCAAATTAATTGCAAATTTAAAATCTACACCATTTTCATACAAGGCTTGAACCTTAAGTGCTGCAAAATAAAAGTATTGCTTAAAAGACAGTAGCCTACACTAAAGTTAGACTGCTTGGGAAATTACCTTATGGCAGGGGTCTCTTTAAGACTTGTGGACTTCAACTCNCTTGCCAAGTTTGAAGACCCTTGCCTTATGGGGTAGAATTTTTCAATGATAGCATCTAGACTTCAGTACATCTTTTTTTTAAGCTCACGTCTTGGTAGATTTTTATTTACTGACCAGGAGTAGGATAGCATTGCCAGGAACAGGATGATAATTCAAAGTCTGCCACTACTGAATAATATATTTAGAGAGTCCTTCTCCCATTTAGTTTTCATATCAAATCTAGCTTTGGGGTGAGTTAGGCAAGCTGCTGTTATGTGCCCTCTGCCTCGATGGCTGTATTAAGCTATACTAGGTATGTGTCCAACTTACTGTAGTTACTAGTTAGTAAATTGTCTTTTCATATGAAATATGTGTATAAAGTGCAGCATTTTTTATTTTATTAAAGTTTATTATAAAATAGAAATGATAACAAAGATCATAAAGGAACAGGGAAAAGTGGTCCAAGATAAAGAGGGAAGAAAGAGCAGGGACTTCCAATTTTTTTCAGTGCAGTAGAATACATAATACAGTTATAACCTCCAATTTTGCTTTACATGTTTAGTAAGTAATAGCCATTTAGAGTTAATCTAATCATCCAAACCTAAAATCACAGTTTCAGGTTTTCTGTTTGGAGCATAAAGTTCAGAAGCTGTTTCCAAGTGGAAACAAAACTGGAGTTCTTTAATTAAGAACAGTTAATTTTGCCATCTCTGCCAATTCCATCACTTTTTCCATCCATTCTTCCATTATGGAAATTGACATATCTTTCCATTTTTTAGCACATAGGATTCTCATTCATCATATAATAATGAAGTTATGAGTTTTTTATCAAGTTCTTTAACCAATAATCTTAAAAGAAAAAATTCTGCTTTCAACTTTGTATTTGTTGTAAGAATCTTCTGAATCAAAACAAAAATCTGGCTTCAGTATTTCTTTGCTTTATCACTGGTTCACCAGTGATGATAGAAAGTACCTTCTTCACAGTTACATTTCCAACAGTTATTTGAAACACCTTTATACATCTTTTACAATGTTTTGAGTGTTAGATACCTGTGATTTACAGAGCAGCATTCTTAATTGTCCTTGTCATACAAATGACATATTATGCAATATATGTATGCTAGGGGCAGAGTTAGCCTAACATAGATAATGGCTAAAATGTATTTGAATATTAGTAGCTCGGGTTGGGAGTTGGGCTGTTGGTTTGACCTCCGAACTTGGCAATTTGGTTGCAAACATTTCGTCACCATTTGAGGATACATTGTCAGTGCGCTTTGAATTGTGCTCATCTATCAGACCAGACAAGTGTTCTGACAGACGAGCACAATTCAAAGTTCACTAACGATGTCTCCTCGAATGGTGATGAAACATTTGCAACCACATTGCCAAGCTCAGAGGTCAAACCAACAGCCCATAGATAAATGGCACAATGCATAAAGGATTAACATAGAAGTTGAGGGTTCTAGTTACTATTTCTGCTACTGTGAATTCTACTTTCATTTGTCCATTTATTTGTATCGGTCGTTCTTGTTTTTACAAAAAAGTCAAGGAGGCAAACTTATCTAACACCCCTTCCTCCTCCAATTTTTCCCATAACAACAACCCTGTGAGGTGACTTGAGCTGAGAGAGAATGACTGGCTCAAAGTCACCCAGCTGACTTTCATAGCTGACTGTTGTGATTTAAATGGCAGAGTCAGCAGGTTTGGACATATTGCACAGAGTATTATGCAGTAGATCTTATTCTTTTAAAATTATGCTATGTATTTATAACTTCATTTTAAAATATTAAGATTGTGTGTTTATGTAGGAAATACTATTTTGCAGGTCAGGTTGCCTGTAATAATGTTTTGGATTTCAGTACCTATCTGCTTCAATCAACAGGACAATGGCAGGAAGTTGATGGCATCAAGTAGCTTATAAATGTTGTACTTAAAGCTTTCTCAGTGATTGTCAAGGAAAATTTTCTTAAGCTAAAAAGGAAAACACATTTCTGCTTTTCTTCTCTGAACAAGTGATCATGGTCATATCTGCCAAGTCTAAGGAGGCTGGCTGATCAGCAACATATGTTATGAAGGAGAATATATCAAATTGTTCTTTGCCCTTCTACCCTCCCCTATCTGCATGTGAGCCACCCAGGGTTGTTTTAAGATAGGGACCATACAAATCAATCAATCAAATATGTACATACTTAGATACAGTACATACAATGGCTAGTTGCATTAATGGAAATAAAAATTATGCCACATGTTGGAGCTTTTCTTTTAGTATTAATTTTTTATATGTGTTTGTTTACTGAAGAAAATATCAATAAAAGAAACATAAGTGGAGCAAAAGGGCATTGTCTTTTCTGCTACCTATAAGTGAAATGACCTTTGCAAACTATTTCAGAATTATCTTCTATCTAAATATTATTTAGTTTTAGCTGGTAAATACTGCTATTTCAAAAGATTTTAAAAAATGATTTATAACTATAGAAGTTCCTTTCTGAGCAGTTTATAAATATTTAAACTAAATAATTGTTTTCAATAATTATTTTCAGTGGCTTGTTGTAGCTTCAGTAACCCATGACTATATCTGCTGCTTTTATGCTGGTCAATATATTGCAATTAGAATGAATTATGCAACTTAATTTATTGAAAGAGATTTAAATTTGCTTCATACAATTTTTTATGCTAGTTAAAATTCAATAGCTGCAGTTTTTTTTCTGACAAAAAGGCTTGGTTTGTCTGTCTGTCTGTCCATCCTTGAAACAGCTCCCTGATTGCTAAATCTTTGTCCCCCATATTTTTGGAAGACTAGAGTTATGTTAATTCACATGGGGAATAGCAATTAACAAGGTCTGTACTCAAATCTCAGGTCTGGTCTGATACACATTCTAATTACTTTGATAATATCCAAGGTTCCATTCATTTCTCTTTGTGTAATGTTTTCATTACACAAAGCAAAAGAAAAGGCAAAAGAAGAAGGGGATGACAGAGAACGACGTGGCTGGATGGAGTCACTGAAGCAGTNACGTTGTCCATGGGGTCACGATGGGTCAGACACAACTTCGCAACTAACAACAAGAACGTTTTCATCTTTTTATCTTCATCTTTTTCTTTTTAATCTCTGCTTGATCTTTTATTTTTCTGTTATTTTATCAATATTTATAGATTTGCATATATAATTCTGAGAATACCTTTCATTAAGGACAGTGTTAGGATTACATTTTAATAATAGCCCAAGCAGTAAAATATATTCCTTGAAAAATCCATGAAATAACAGGAAATAAAACTAATCTGGATTAATTATCTGAAAAAAAAAAACCCATGGAATTTTGCTTTAGGTCTCCAAGGTTAGGGAAGCAAGGACAGTACCATCCAGGACTCTTGGTTTTTTTCTAATAAGAAAATGAGCTTTCAAGGCTGTGATAAGTCACAGAGCAGATATTTGTTCTGGCATAAAGTATATTTCTTTTTAGGCAGGGAGAATTGCTAAGTGTATGTTGGCAGTTCCTTGTTCTTGATAAGTGCAAAGCCTAAAAAGTAAATTGAAAGTTTATGGTCTTATCAGAATATTTGAAAAAATATTGTGTTTACTGCTTATGCGTTGTACTTTTTAAGTGTACTTACATAGTACTGTTAGTACATTAAATATAAACAGTTCACTTATTCAACATCCATTTCTTCAAAGCTATTAAATATATTTGTTTTGCAATACTTAAAGTTTATTTGGAAATAAAAACTCAGTTGGAAAAAAAATCACAGCACTAGTCCAGAAATTTTACACAGGCTAGTAAAATAAATTATATCCAGATTTTCAATTAATCACAGATTAATTGATCTCAGATCTTTTAAGCAATGAAAAATCTTACATAGTCAAAATAATATCAACTGAGAAAATTCTGTTTGTTTAGCTAATTGAAAAGAGAATTCCCAAGTGATAATCCTGTCATTTAATAAGTCATGATACTGATTAATTCTTTGTTCCCTATGGTGCTGATCTATTACTGATATGATACCCTAGGCTATGGGGTGTGTGAAATCATGTATTATGGGAGCTATGTAGAACACTCATTAAATATCTATTCCTACAGCATTCATTTTTACATTTCCTCATTCAAATCCAATTCTCATTTCCATATAATGAAATGAAAAAAGGAGCCCAATTTTATAAACAACAATTTTTATGCTTTTGATAAACATTTCCTACAAGAAATTACATAAATATCCCTATTGTGTACCAACATTTGCTTGTCTTAAAATTTCTTGGAAGGAAATTAAATAAAATGTGAATTATGGTTTGTCTAACCATAAAAGACTTAATATATGTGTATATGTATCAAAACGTTAATAAAACTTACAGCTTTTCTGTTTACTTTTAATAAATAAACTAACATTCCTCTATCCAATTATCCAAAAAATATTTTGAATTTACTGGGCTGCATTGTGTTGTATAAAGTAAATTATTTTCAAGAATTGCAGTGAGAATAATTCCTTTTCCATATTATTCTTATTGCCAACATCTTCATCAACAAATTTATGTAGTGGATTGAAGATCTTATTTGCAACATATAAATACATTGCTTACTAACATTGTGCATGGACAATTATAATGAAACATGGCCATCTGTTAAACATTTTGTGTAAAGTTCTATATAACCACAGACCATACATTCAGGACCTTATATATACAATTTGTGTGTGGAGAGGTCTTTCCTTTTCCCCTTTTCTCTTTGTTTTTTTCCCTGTTTACTTTTAATAAATAAACTAACATTTCTCTATTCAATTATTTAAATTTAAATTGTAGTAATTCATTCATACTTATTGCATCTTTGAATCCAGTATTCACAGCTTATATTATTTCAATCAAAATACTGTCAAACACATTCTGTTAGCAAATTCATTTCCATTTATTTTTTAATTCATTGCTTTTGTATAAAGGAACAGAGACAACAATCTTCTAATTGTCAGAGATGCAGTCTTTATTCATGTTAATGAGGTCAGAGAGCCATTGCATAAGGAAACCATATCCATTTTTAACCTTTTCCAAATATACCTTGGAAAATATATACCTGCAAGCCTTTCTATTTTTTTAATATTCCATTTTATCAATCTTTTATTGAACACTAAAATTCATAGCATTATTTTTAATTCTACTGACATTTTATTGTTATTCAAACAAGCCTCTAAAATATTTTTGCCAGAATTCCCCTACTTCAGTTTCATCCCTAATTTCATTTCTTTACTTTTATTCTTAATTTCATTCATGCTACTTAAGACTCCTTTTCATTAACTTAACAATATTGTTTGGGTGAAAAAAAATTACATAATGTCCAAATGATACAAAATTAAATATAATGTTCATTAGAATTGAAAGTGCAATAATTTACAGATTCAGATTAAGTAAAAAAAAACTGGCTGCTAGAGAGATTTGGGCACCTTCCAATGGGTTTGGTGTGGCTTTTTTTTTTAAACTGTAAAGTTTTTATCNCCCAAAAAAAAATTATTGACCTGTTAGGTTAAAATTAGCTAGGGAAAGACCGTACACAGATATTCTGGGATTTCCAATCCTTTAAGAATCCTATTTCTTAGTTTCTATTAGCATATGTTCACATGTTTCTATAGCAATTTGTAACAAGTAACTTCTGTATCTTACATCTTTATCTCCACTTTTCAATCATTCTGTAGTGAAATTAATGGAAGATGTTATACTTACAGGTTTCTTATTTTCTTACATTCTCTTTTCATTTTTCTTTATTTCACTTATTTCCTTCCTTATTTCCAAGAGTAAGTCTTCAGAGGAAATTTATGGCACTACCAAATGATCTGTCCCAAATTTGGAACTTTTCATCCCCTCCTAACATTCACCAATTCTCTAAAATCTTTTTATCATAAGCAATCATATTTTAGGATGATTTTTTTGTAGTTTATTTGCATGAATGGATATGCTGAAGCAAATGCCTTTTTCTAAGCTGAATATAACTAGTAACCATTCTAAGTCATTCTTAGCTGGAACAATATTTTTTTTGTACTTTTGTCCCACTCATCTCATCTGTTCATATCAGATGAGCAACACCCCCCTCCCAATTTCTCTCATTTAGAATGTGTAATTCTCTTCTAATTATCAAATACAAAGTATAGTCACATATACGATAGTTGGCATTTTGTCCCAGTTGTAGTTTTTAGATATTTTTCAAAGTTAAATAAATGCAACACGTGGTACAATTATAGGTGAATTGTAGCATTTTCTCCAGATAACCGTACATTTTTATTTACACTATGATTAGTTCTAGATTTATTCATTTCAGACATTTAGAGATAAAATAAGTAAAATTAAAAATATAATTTACAGGCAGCCCTCAACTTATGACCACAATTGAGTCCAAAATGTGTGTTGCTAAGAGAGAGAGTTGTTAAGTGAGTTTTGTTCCATTTTACAACCTTTCTTGACACAGTTGTTAAGTGATTCATTACAGTTGTTAAGTTAATGACATAGTTGTTAAGTGAACCTGGGTTCCCAATTGTCTTTGCTTGTCAGAAGGTCTCAAAAGGTGATCACATGAGCCTGGGACACTGCAACCGACATAAATATGAACCAATTCCCTTATGTCCGGCCAGAACTTGAAAATAACATTTAACGTAGCACAGTATTTAAACAAAATGATCCAGTTGAGATCTGCATATGTGGGACTGATTGGGGTGGATTGCAGGGGTGACTCCGAAGTATGATGCTGTCATATTTTATTTATATCTTAAATTATTTTAAATTTTTACAACTTCATTTTAGATTGTATTTTATAGAATAGCTATTTTAATGGTATTTTATTTTGACTCCATTTTAAATTGTATTATATCCAATCCCATTTTAAATTGTATTTTACTAAATTCCATTTTGAATTGTTTTTATCAAATTTTAACAACAATTTATTGCTGGAACTTTGCACTTTGATATGGCCCAAGGGCTAATCAATAAAGACTGAAAAAAAATGAACCAATTCACAAGCCTCCAGATTTTGATCACATGACTATGGGGAAGCTGCAATGCTTGTTAGTGTAAAAAACTCATAAATCACTTTGCTTACATTGATCAGTGATGAAATGTTGAAACTCAAGGACTACCTGTCTTCTATTTTTCTTTTTTTTTGTAAATTCAAACAATTTTTTGTGCTGAATGTTGTTTTCTATTAATTAATTTAGATATAGATGTATTTCTTGACATGGATAAAATGTACAAGCTGTATGGTTTCATTTTCTGGTATCCTTGTTAAAGGAATTGTCAGAAATCACACTGAGCTTGTATATAATACATTCTTTCCTACTCATACTAGAAGTACTCTCTCTTCTTCTTTTGTTCTTGGGGGTTACCTTATACCAGCAAAGAGGCTATTTCTGACTTATCTATATCAGGGACCCTCAACCCCCGGGGTGAGGACCAGTACCTGTCTGTGGCCCACTGGGAACCGGGCCACTCAAGTGGTGGGCAACTGTATAAAGCTTCATTTGTGCATGTGCAGGATTAAGTTGCACACACAAAACCACAGCTGCTGCCTCTGGTCCATAGAACCAGAAAGATTGGGGACTGCTGATTATGATTATGATTGCATATTTATCTGTAAAAGTTTAATATCTTCTTCATTGAGAAATATAAATCCCAAAACAACTAGTATTTTATTCAAAACATTGGCCAATGGTTATGCCAGGTCATCAAAATATCTAGTACATATAACTTTATTTTAAATAACTTTATTAGAACAAGAATAACGTTCAGATTCTGATATTTTTATCTCTTAGGTGCTGGTGATCAGAGTCTTTTCAGTTCTCTGTATCCAACACTTTCTCAGCAGCTCCCAAAAGAGCCTATGGAATGGAGACGGTAATACATTTTTTTCTTCGTTGTTCATATATTTACCATTATGTACCACCAATGTAGACTAATTTACTGTACAAATAAAGTCTATTCAAACATGCAATCAAAACAACATGCAATAATTTTCCTTATGAAATAACAGTTAAATGTTCTTTAACGTCTTGACACTAGTTGAGATAAGACCAACAGCTAAGGAGGAATGCATGTGACCATATAACTTACTTGTATGCTTCTTTGTTGTGTTTAAATAGATAAGTAGAACTGAAATGAATTCTAGCTTCAGTTCAGTAAATCTTTGGATATCTAAGCATATCATGTATAAAAAATAGTATATGTTAAAATGATTAAATGAAAAAGTTTAATTGAAATAAAGCATGGAGATTTCAATACATGTTTTTATGTTTTGGAAAAAACATTTGAGAATAATAAACAACTAGTAGAGCACTTTCTCTTTCACTACATATTTTTTAAAATTTAGTTTTTTATATAAATTCTATAAATTTTAGCTTTTTATAACAGAAAATTGTATGAAATTTTGTAAATTTGCATGACACTTTATATAAATTATTAAATCTGCATATCCAAACTAAGTACCGTTTCCTTCTTACTTTTCTATAAATATTTATCTGCATGCTGTCTGTTGTTCTTTTACCTTTGTTCAGTATACATGTAGGAGATGAGTAGGCTGAGCTGGAGGGTTGGATTAAATGCATAATCAGTTTGAAGTCATTGGGTAGCCACGTGAGACCCAAGTCCAGCCCCCCATGAATTTCATTGACCCTTATTTAGCACCAATTTAGCTTGGATCATTAGTTGTTAACATTCTTGTGATAGGTAGCAAAAATAAACCCTTAGTGCTTTGAATGCAACTCCTGTTCCTGTTTATTTGGACCTGACAATACAGTCAACTAATGTAAGTTTCTAAATATTATTCAGGTCATATGGACGGGCTCCTAAGATGATCCATCTGGAATCTAATTTTGTACAATTTAAAGAAGAGCTACTACCTAAAGAAGGGAACAAAGCTCTTCTGACATTTCCTTTTCTCCATATTTATTGGACAGAATGTTGTGTAAGTAGTCTTATGTGTTCAAAACAGAAGTCTTACATATTTTGATGATTGAAGATATTGTATATTTGATTTTGAACCTTGCCATATTTATATTATAAAATATAACAAATTGAGAAACAATGAAAACAGGCAGCTATAAATAAGCACATATTACAGGTAGTCCTCAACTTATGACCACATTTATGTTGCTAAGTGAGTTTTGCCCCATTTAATGACTTTTGCCACATTTGTTAAGTGAATCACTGCCATTATTAAATTAGTAACACCACTGTTAAGTGAATCTGGTTTCCCCATTGACATTGCTTGTCAGAAGGCCTGGGACACTGCAACTATCATAAATGTGAGTCAAGCATCCAAATGTAAATCACGTGACCAGGAGATGCTGCTATGATTGTTAGTGTGAAAAAATGGTCATAAGCCACTTTTTCCAGTACCATTGTAACTATCAACAGACATTAAGTGTGTCACTACGTTCTTTTTGATTTGTCTGCTAAGCGTCCAGGCTAAAATTTGAAGGCAGCTGACCAGAGTCTGCTAGAATATTGTTATCATGTTTCTATAGCAACATGAGATAAGTTTGTCTTGTGATGTCTGATTTACTGCGCATGCTTAAAAACAAAAGTTTCTACCTCACTTCCTAGAACTTCTTTGTATGCCTGTGTGTGCTTAACTGCCAGTAATGTAGTCAGTTTGGTTTGTTTATTTTTGTTAATAAAAATATGTTTCTTAGATTATTTTCCGGGTTTTATTTAATCAAAGTATACAGCAACAGAAAAGCACAGTTCATCATCTCTAATTAGCAAAGCTGTTTTTTTTTAATGCTTTGACAAAGTGAACTGTTGTAAGTCGAGGACTACCTGTAAACAGGTGGGATAGACAATTAAAAACAAATGGTTCTTATTTTAATATATTTCTGATCTGAAAATATTTTCTTTGTGTAAAAAAGATATTGGCCTTTTTCTCATTCAGCTTGATAATTGTGAACATTTTTGCTCCCAGTTTTATCAGAAAAGCAGTTCAAGCTTATTTATCCAGCAAATGTAATCTTGTGATTCATCACTTATATCCTTAGGATACAGAAGTATATAAAGCTACTGTAAAAGATGACATCACCAAGTGGCAGAATGTTCTGAAAGTTCATAGTTCGATGGATTGGTTAATTGTTGTGGTTGAGTGTGATGCCAAGAAAAAAAACAAAACAAATATCCTTCCTCGAACGTCTATAGTAGATAAAATACGAAATGATTTCTGCAATAAGCAGAGTGACAGGTAAGGTTTTTGTGATGTTGGAACATAGATCTGTGCTAATCATTGCTGAATATGCACTGAAGTCTTTAGAAGCAGTATGTACTTAGTGTTCCTATCTAAAATAACTAAAATAAAATAGGTTATTTACATAGGGGATAAAGTTTAACCCCTTTATCATGTGAAAAATTAGTTTGGAGATTGCAAATTAATTTCTGCTTTGGGAATGTTTTATTTTTGAAAAGCAGTTATTAATTATGTAAACAAGCAAAATGTAACTATATAAGAAATTATAATTATGAAATACAAGCAAATATAAGTTGCTTATAGCAATAGCATTTAGACTTACTTATAGACTTCACAGTGCTTTACCGCCCTCTCTAAGCGGTTTTACAGAGTCAGCATATTGCCCCCACCAATCTGGGTCCNATTCGAACTGCCAAATTGCAGTCAGCCAGCAGTCAGCAGAAATAACCTGCATTACTGCATTCTAACCACTGTGCCACCATGGCTCTTATATTCTTATATTTATAAGAGACACCATTGTAATTGTTCAATTTTTCTGATTTTCCTTTGTTCCATTATGTTATTGTGATATTATTGGATAAATTTATCTATGGTTTTATAATAATCACATGTACCTGTGTAACACACATTAAGAGTTTGGAATGTAGATTTATAATCTGTGGTGATGTGAATGTATATAACAATTTATTAAACTTGTATGTTGCATAACTTAAATGTTTGTTTTTTATTATGATTTAAAGATAAGCATTCTAAATGTTTACATTTACCAAATTTGGATCTAATGAGAAAACTGCAAAAGGTTTAATCATGGGGCAGTTATCTGAGAAAGTCACAGCAACATATGACTGATGTGGTGCATTTCTTGAATGAGAGGGTGCTTCATCCTCTGGAAAAAGTGCCAAATTGGCTCAGGGACATTTGCCTATAAGAAAAAAAAACTATGTTCCATTTGATTGTGTAACCTTGACTGAAATATTCATTTATTCACTTACTACAGATGTGTAGTTCTATCTGATCCTTTGAAAGACACTTCCCGCTCTCAGGAATCCTGGAATGCCTTCTTGACAAAACTTAGGACACTTCTTCTCATGTCCTTTACCAAAAATCTAGGCAAATTTGAGGATGACATGAGAACTTTGAGAGAGAAGAGGACAGAACCAGGGTGGAGTTTTTGTGACTATTTTATGGTCCAGGTAAATTAAAATAGTATATAAAAATAATTATTTAAAACAATATTTTTACATTGCTTTGCTTTGCTACTCATGTAATAATAGAACCTTTTTATGATAAAATATATGTTCTTAAAATGACTATAAGCTAAAATCACGAGCAAAAGCTCTAATTTTGCTTGCATAAGTAGCCAATCCAAAGTCGAACTGGGTTATTTATCAGAGAGCTTATAGACTTCATATTTTTAAACAATTGATTATGATGTTGCAGCAGAGTGATAACATAACAAGGTTTTCCTGGAAAATATGATTTGCTGTTTGATTGTTTTTTTCTGTTATAATCCTGATGTCAATATTCCGACTGACAAACCCAACCAAAGCAGGCACCAAAGCAGACAATCCAGTTTCTTAATGCAAAATTTTATTGGGTACATCATTTTGGCACTAAAGAGGGCAAAACCAGATCTAGCTAATTCCCGTGCAAACCCTCTCCACATTAGTGTAGGTCACATTGTCCAATTGAGTCCCATTGTATTGTTATGAGAAAAAGGCTTTGGCTTTGGCAAACACCTGCTGAAGTGTCCTTAGCTCTCATGCTCATCTTCCTGATGTCTGGAGCCTGCATTTCATCTCCCCCATCCCTCCCCCCCGGTTCGTTGGCAAACTGAGAAGCAACATGGTTGCAACAGCAGAAGTGCACTTTGAGTCCTGATCGGTTATGTGCATGTATCTTTTAAGTGTGCGTGTTTGTGTGTGAATATATAATGTTTTTTTATTTGTATTAAAAGGAAGAATTGGCTTTCGTATTTGAAATGCTTCAGCAATTTGAAGATGCCCTGGTGCAATACGATGAACTCGATGCTCTATTTTCTCAATATGTTGTCAATTTTGGTGCTGGTGGTAAGTAGTTAAAAAGTGCATTTCTGTATATGCTTGATTATTTTTCCTTTGCAACATTTCAGTAAAAGCCATGGGATTGTTTAAACTTGTTATTGCTTAAAAAAACCTGCGCATTTTGGAAATATTCACATATTTTCATCTGTTCTGTATCTTATTGTGTATATTTGCTTGTCATAGATGGAGCAAATTGGCTGACCTTTTTTTGTCAGCCAGTGCGAAGCTGGAATGGGTTGGTTCTTCGTAAACCAATTGATATGGAAAAAAGAGAACTGATTCAAAACCAGGAAGCTACTCTGTTAGATCTGCGCAGTTACCTTTTTTCTCGTCAATGCACATTACTGATCTTCCTTCAGAGGCCATGGGAAGTATCTCAGCGAGCACTAGAACTTCTTCATAATTGTGTGCAAGAGCTAAAGCTTCTTGAAGTAAGTCTGGTTAATTCAATCCAAGTCATTAAAGCTTAAGTCTCTGTCATGTTTCATTTGCCATAGGTTATAGAGATGATGCATAATTTCAAATAGGATTGCTAGCAGTTAGTGGTTTATGTTAACTGTGCAAAAGTTCCAGGAAGCAGATTATAGTTTTGTATAGAAATTATAATTGAATCTTTTAAGTCAAAGAAGGTGAAATTGTTTC
Source organism: Ophiophagus hannah (assembly GCA_000516915.1). Taxonomy (NCBI): domain Eukaryota; kingdom Metazoa; phylum Chordata; class Lepidosauria; order Squamata; family Elapidae; genus Ophiophagus; species Ophiophagus hannah. The sequence continues at coordinate 109,751 of AZIM01003595.1, read as the reverse complement.
ATACCTCTTTTTTATCTGCAAAAATTGTCTCTTCACATTTGAACCAACATATGTCTGATGTCAAAAACCGGATAAGAAATTAATAGCTTGATAAACTTACATTTTACCTGAGAAAAACAATGTTGCCCATTAAGTAGTCTACAGTAATTGTTTTATAAACAGCCAAGTGACTTTTTAAACAATTTATTCAGTCTTTGTTTTACAAAAATAGGTTGTGGCAGCATTTTCGGTGAATTAAGGCAGATAGTAGTATTTGTCACTTCTTAGATATGAATACAGTTTGAAGTCATTCACCTCTGGGAAAAATGTGGAATGAATGTATAAAAATACATCTTTTTCTTCTGTGACTTTCTGCAATATTTCTGATAATGTAGTTGGGAATGTGGTGGAGTTCATATTTTGAATGCCAGAAAATACAGAGTCTTTTTTAAAAAAATGTCTTTTGATGCATTAGAAGTTAAAAACAACGCCTAGGTTTAGGATATGCAATTTGTGCCACTTTAGAAGTTTCTGAATTCCCCCTCCCACATCGTTCAGTGTACTGGCTATAGCCGCTAGAAACTGTAATTCAGCAACATCTACAATGCCAGCGTTTACTTATTTCTTATGGCTTAGGTCAAGTATGGATCCAATTCATAATAGATTCAGAAGTGTTGCATTATTACATTATTTCCATTTTCTTTACAATTAACTTCATAAAGTTGGAAGTTATTTCTGTTCATATAGATTTTTTAGCTTTACAGTTCTGACTTTGACTGCAATTATCTCCATTTGGAAGAAGTGATAAATTTTAAATCATGGTTCCAGAAACAAATGTTCACCACCTTATTAATAATGCCTGCACTCGAATCAGATGAAAAAGAATAACGTATAAGCTGTCTGACTTATCTGGGTAATAACTTAAAAGAAATGTTATTAGTAGAGAATAATTTTAAAAAGAACAGTACTATAAAGCATGCACTAGGGCCCAAACAACGGGAGTATAGCCTTTTAACAATGGGGCACTTGTAAATCTACCTGGCATAATTGCAGAAGGTAGAATATTTAGTAAGTCAGTAAAAAAGCATGGAGATACCTTGGAAAGAAGTTTATAGGTAAATCTTTGAGTAAGAGCCTAGGCCAGGATTTTAAAGTTCTCAATGGCATAGGATTACATTTTACATTTTAAATAACAGAATGGAAGCATTGACGTGTCAAAGACTCATATTAAGTTTAAATTTATTGGGATTTGTATGCCACCCTATCTCCCAAAGGACTCAGGGCGGCTCACAGACACTAAGAACATATAATACAAAAGTTAAAAAATATTAAATAAACATCCCAATCACAGATTAAAACTAAAAACAGACAAATAAAATCCCACCCCCATCAATCCAGCTCAGCTAGCTGAAAAAGCCAAGTTTTCAGGTCACAATGGAAGGAAGTGAGGTCAGGAGCCGTCCGGAGCTCCAAGGGCAGCTGATTCCAAAGGGCAGGTGCCCCCACAGAAAAGGCCGTCCCCCTGGGGGCCGCCAGCCAACACTGACTGGCCGACGGCACCCTGAGGAGGCCCTGTCTGTGGGAGTGCACAGGGTGATGGGACGCTGTTGCTGGCAGTAGG
>AZIM01003595.1:25176-38372 GCA_000516915.1 Ophiophagus hannah | reverse complement strand
ATTGTAAGCCGCCCTGAGTCTCCGGAGAATTAACAAAATTTTAAAAAAACCCCAAACCCTCATGTGTGTGTGTATTCCTGCAATCATCCGAAGCTGAGTTGACCCCAGTGGTAACTCTGTAAAGTTACTTCTGAGTGTAATTTATCTATATTTAAACTCATTTGCCTTTTAAAGCACTTACATGAAGTGTCTATTTGGTATGTTAGTGACTTGCTCATAATCACCTATTGAAGTTAATGGCTGAAACCTGGGCATCCAATTGTAGACCAGCATTGTAATGGCAAGAGTGCACAATCTTTTAAAGATTATCTGTCAACTTTATGCAGCAACTCGGGCTACAGAAAGAGGACAAAAAAAGAGTGGAGGGACAAAGAGCCTGGATTAAAATTAAGTGCAACAGAATTCAGTGTGATTAATCAAATGGCCTATTACATTAAAAATTATAGCTGATTTACAGCATCTGGAGAACTCTTGTGGGCTAGGGAGGCAGAGTTAGGCATTTCTGCTCCAATTTCTCTGCCTGTTCAGTCACAGTTTGGCATCTTCAAGATGTATGTTTAATGGGGTTAATTTTAATCTTCAGAATATTGTGCTATGTTATGTATTAGTCTTTTAAGCTATCTCTTGTTTGTATTGCTACAGATTACTTGCACTGGGGTGGCCAAGGTGTCACAGACTTGAAAAGCATTTAATTGTTCTCTGTTGATACACTTTATGTATATAGACAACACAGTATTACATAAAGGAGCATGTGTCAGTACAACACTATATAAATCAGTTTAGAAGTAAGCTATTATTCTTGATTGAACTTCTTATTAAATTGTAACTTTATCTCCAGTTCTTTATAAGAGAACAGGTCTAAGCTTTCTGGGACCATCCACGTACATGTTAGAATAGCCTACAGCTTACATTGTGCTATCAAGCCTCCACTATTATTGTAGAAGATGTGGCAGAATTTCTGCCTTATCGTTTTTGAGGCAGAAAACAAGCAAAAATTATAGGTAAGACTTACAATAGGTTTACCAATGTTTAATCCCACCTAATATTTTCCCAAGAAATAAGTCCTGTTTTTGAATGCTGGTTCATTTAATTGTTCTGTTTCCATAATTTTAAGGGCTCCTACTTTATCATAAGACATAAGAGACCAGAATGTAGATGTCAGAAATATTTAAGATATAATAATATAGGTGTATTATTTTATCTCCAGATACATTTGCTCCCTCTTTTAAGTTGGTTCATAACCTTTTGTGGTCTTCAAGCTGTATCAGGCTACTATTTCTATCATATCTGAAGTTCAGTAAATTTAGCAAGGTTAGGAGGTATCTAGAAAAGGCTATTTTATTTGATCTTTATTTCTTATTACAGGTTCTTTCTGGTTGTGGTGTTTATGATGGCACTGAAATCCATGAAGCCGCTGCGTAAGTGTATTTTTAACATTGTAGGACGACCTCCATTGCCATAAGTAAAGCTGATTGATAGATAATCTAGTTATCTAGAAAGCATTTCAGCATTAAGTGACTTTCCATTAGAATATTTTGGAATGTCATTCTCCCTTCTATCAGTATTTAGTAGCCTCTAGATGAGAGGGGCGGAACATTAATAAATAAAATAACATTTCATTTTAAATTAATCTTGCATTTAATGGAGTACTTATTTAGGCTCATTCTGGCTTTATTATACTTTGATGATAATAAATACTGAAAAAGTCTGGATAGTGGACATGGCAATACCTGGAGACAGCAGAATAGAAGAGAAAGAACTAGAGAATAGAAAGACTGTGGCAAAAGAGAGCAAAGATACTACCAATATTAATAGGTGCCTTCGAAGGGCAGGCTGAGCTGAAAGGTAGGATTAAACATGTCAGTTAGAGCACCATTTGAACCCCCTCTGCTTTCACAAAATCAGTAAATTGCAAAAAGCAGTTTTACTTGGAACAGCTTGCATCCTGTGATGATATCGTTAATGCCGTCAAACATCAATATCTCCCTATCCCAGGCCAATGGGAAGTACTTGATAAAAATCCCAAAACCAATCTAAACTCCTAGCTAATCGTGTGATGAATTATAGTAATAGTAACAAATCCAGTCTAAACATCTGGCTGAATATGTGATAAATCATAATTTATTAAATTTATATGTAGGATAATGGTTCATTTGAGCCGAGGAGGAGCCAGTGTTGACATGTATGCCCCAAATATTTCTCAGATGCATGTTGTTGATCACAGCAGAGGGCAGCCAGCTGACAGGGAATCGAGGTAAGAATTACTAAAATATATGCTTAATTAATGGTGTGCCATCAAGTTGTTGATGACTTTTAGTGACCACATAGTTAGATTTTCTCCATGATGATCTATCCCTAACCTAGTTCTTCAGCTCCTCTAATGGGTGCCCCCATCATCAGTGTAACAGTCTATCAAGTTTCTGGTGGTTGTCCTCATCTCTTCCACCTTTCCAAGCACTGGAGACTTCTCCAGAGAGCTGGGTCTTCTCTTGTGTCTGAAGTAGGTTAATTTGAAATTATCATTTGTGCTTTGAGTGAGAACTCTGGTTGATTTGTTCAGTAATCTTATTTGTTGTCTTCTTGGCTGTCCATAGTGTTCTTAAGTCTTTTTCAATACCAGAGTTCAAAAGCTTAAAAGTTTAAAATACTGCATGAGATAACTGTAAACTGGAAGCATTTTCACTTTAGGCAGAGGTTTTTTCCCTTATTCTGGTCACAGTTCTGGAATCAAGTCATTAGAGTGTTACCATAGCTTATGAAATAGGTTTGGTAACTCTGCAATTACTAACAAGTTGTCCCAAAGATGCTTTTTTGAAAGACAACCGGACTTTGTTTTTTCCTTGAAGACGTTTCGCTTTTTATTCAAGAAGCCAGTTCAGTACTATCAAGTACTTCAGTTCTATCAAGTAGTTTAAGAAGAAGGGGTTGAGACTTAATGTGGTGATTCTGTTAAAATTCAATTCAGTTCCACCTTTAATATAAGTTTTTTGTTATGTGAAGGAATTAGGCACTCTGTTCTTTTTTTAAACTCTATTGATAAGCAGTACTCTAAAATTGGATGCCCAAAAAGCATTTATATTTATATTCTTCTAAGAAACGTCTTAACAGAATCAGCAAGGATTGCTCGTGGGAAAATTACTGACTTGGCTAGACTTACTGCAAGAGACTATGATGCGGTAGTATTTCCTGGAGGCTTTGGAGCTGCTAAAAATCTGTGAGTATTTAATTCTATAAGTTGCCACAATATGTTACCACTACTTTTCTAATTAGATGTGACTAAATGACATAGCAGGCAGTGTAAATTCTGACTGCAACCCTGAATTGAAATGAGTAAAACATACTTTGAAATATCCTTTCTCAATTCATGAACAATAGAATTAAAAGTTGCTGTCCTGTTGTGGCCTGCCCCTCCAGCAGCTGAATCGGAGGAGGTGGATTGGGATTCAGGCCAGCATTAAGGCAATCGGAGAGCTCTGTGGGGAAGAGGGAATGGAGCTGTCAGAGACAGAGACGGAGGTGGAGCCTGGGCCATCCATCAGTCCCGAGATGGAGAGGCAACAGCCCCCAGGTCCGGAGGTGGCTGATGAGGAAGAGGAGGAACAGCTGGGTCCTGTGCCTGAGGCAGAGGAGAGGAGAGCAGTGGGATGCTATGGACCGGTCATTGGGACAGAAGAGTTATTGCTGCTAAGCCCCACCTTATCTCTGGGGATAAAAGGCAAGGGGTGGAGATGAATGGGTGTGGCAGACAACTATTCGTCTCCCTGTTTGTCAGCCACTGATAGTCCGAACTTCTGAATCCTGTCTGGAACTTCATCGGGATTCTTTGGTGGAATCCGGCGCTGAGAGTCGGTGCGTCTTCTGAATGTGTATGTGTGTCTCTGATGCTGGAAACAAGCGAGCGCACCTACCAGGACTTCCTTTACGAGTGTGGGGAGAGAGAGACTCCTGATAGGTTGGGGTCATTTCAGGGGGAAAGGGAGCGAGCTTCGCTTTCCACAGGCTTAAGAGGCTGCTGTCAGTCTACTGTGAGAGAGAGAGAGAGAGAGAGAGGCTCAGGGCTGGGGCTGCTGACGCTCCTAATAAAGGCAACGTTTAGTTACAAACAGCGTGCTTGTCATATTTGGGAACCGTGTCACAACATCTCCTTTCTATATGTCTTAGTGTTGGGAGTGAGAATATACTGTGGTTACTTCAGGAAAGATTGCAATATTAGCTGCAGTAATTAACGCAATATAATTTCTTATAATTAATGTATCAAACATGTTGAAAATCTATATTTCAATTTTGTTGTCAACCTTCAACCTCTTAAAATGTGCCACAGTTGACTTTATTGTATTGTATGAGAGGAAAATGTTTATTTTTCAGGATAGCTTCCACACTGAGGTTAAAGTTAGTTTCTCATATAAGAAAGAATTGTTTGTGTTTTGTGCTTATTTCTTATTTATTCAATTATTAAGTATTTCAGAATTTATTTTTTTCCTTTGCATGGAGGTATTACAATCTATACTGAAATCTTGAGTAGTGGTCTGGGTGTGGCATATGAAAAATGCTTTATAGGACAACGGGAAATATTAGTGTAGACTAGTTCTTGGCATGCATTTAAAATTACTTAGAAGAGCAGTCTGAAGTATCTGGAAGCATAGCCACGACAGAGGAGCTGTGCCTTTTTTTTGGCTTCTGTGCAAGCCTGAAAAAAGCTTAACCAATGCAATTCATTAAAACAGCTTTATGACTGTTATTATCCTTGCCTTTGAAGCACACATAACTGTTATTAAGTTTAGGTTAGCTGTAAAATGGATAATCTCCTACTCTTGATTTTATTTACCTCCATTCATTCACATCACCATTTATTTAGTTGCTTTCTCTTTTCTCCCCTGAGTTTCTCTTCTAACATCCATCTGCCAACATATACATCAATAAGATGTTGACAGTTGTGTCCTTTCTGGCTTGGAGCATTTCAGGGAAACACTTTCTTCCCAATTGGCTACAAATCCTGTTCCTGGCAAGGTAATTACAGAAAGAAAAAAATTCTGTTGGTTTTTGTGAAAGCTTGTTTAAAGTCTTAGAGATAGCAGAACAAAGGAAAGAATCTCAAAGTTCCACTTTTTAAGATAAAGGAAAGGGATAATTTAGGAAAGGGATATGTTCCCTTTCCTGAATTCTTGGAAACATGAGAATCCTGGAATTATAGGATAAAAAGGAGAAATATAAATATATAATGTATTGATAAACCCTTGTCTCTCAACTTTCTTTTTCAGAGAAGTGGAAAGACTGACTTTGCTATTCCTGACATTTTTGCTGGAAAAAGCATTTCCACATTTAAAGGAACAGTATTTGCATTTATGAATGACAAAAAAATATGGTTATTTCAAGCATTCATACCTTCTAGGTTACTGTGTGTGGATGTGTATCTTAGAACTGTAATGCATTGTATGGGTTTCTTTTGTTGTGGCAGATCTACCTTTTCTGTGGATGGGAAAGATTGTAAAGTTAACAAAGATGTTGAGCGTGTGCTGAAAGACTTCCACAAATCAGGGAAGCCCATTGGGTATGTCACCTTACTTAAATACTCTTTTCTAAAGAATCTTTCATAGCTCTCCCTTCAGTCAGAGACTAACTCCTGGTGATTCTCTCAGGTAAAATGAATTTACAAGCCTAGAACTGCAAAATCAGATTGGTTAGGCACTTGGCAAGTCAAGTCAGCTAGTAGGTTGGGGGAGGGGGTAGTCATCTGATTAAGTTAAGACTAATAGCTAAGACTAGTTTAAGCTATTCATTAAAATTAATTCATTAAACTTGTTTGCTACCAATTTTCAAGGATTCTGAATAATAATTTAGATTAGAAGGGCATCAGATACAGTATGTCAGAACCAAAGGAATTCAGAAAAAGCACCTGTCTATTGCTCTTTAAAATAGCTGTGCCTTTTCCTGCCTTATATGGCTGCCCTCTCTAGTGCAAACATAATCCTGATTAGGTATAATACAGCAAACCCTTCTATGAAGAATTTATGAGGTTTTCTTTTAGCCTGAGATGCAGTTCTTTTTCTTTTGAAACCCTTATATTTATGATATTAAAAAAGAGGACGAGGGAGCAAAGAAAATAAAAGCAAAAAGCAAAATATACATGCAATCTCCTCTTGCTGTTGTCTACATTTTTAAAAACCACAAAAAACTAACGGTTTTATAAATATAAATTAAGCATTTAAATGCCATCTTGAACCAGTAGAACAATTTTTTCTAGAAATAATGTTACGGAATATGGTCAGATAAAAAAATAAAATTTATAGTACAACAGTCTACCCAATGACCTAATGGTTGAGATATTAAAAAATAGTCAAATCAAAAATGTGGATAGTTGAAAAAAAATATCAGAGGTTAAACCCCAAAATCGACATGTGTCCACCAAATTTAATTCCACTAGGTAGGCTTGGACCACATTCCAGCTATATAATTGAAATGTATTTAAAATACTACAGTCCAGAGTATCCAAAATTATCCAGGGTAAGCCAATTGAGAAAATTTTAAATGGAAAACAACTTTTATTGATAACAAAATATGAAAACATGAAGCCCTTCAGAATATATTGAAAAAAATGAAAATACTGTGTCTGCTTATCCACAACTATAGCTGGAATTTTAAAAATTATATGTATTCATGGATAAGCCCATCTGCAGATAAGCTAAACCAAATTTTTGGGTTGTGTTTTGGATCCTATAATTCTTGGTTTATCCGCAAGTGTGTAAGGTATGCAAAATGCTGTATGCTTAACTGGAGCACAATAATGAAAGCTACCTTTAAATGTCTAATCACAAAAATATTTTATATCAAATATTTCTTTTTTCCATTATTAATCTCGACTGTACATAATCCTTTTATGTTGAACTCTGCATGCAAATTATGTATTGGCTGTCTTTTAGGTTGTGCTGTATTTCCCCTGTCTTGGCTGCAAAGGTTCTACCTGGTACTGAAGTCACTGTAGGCCAAGAACAAGAACAAGGTGGGAAGTGGCCTCATGCTAGCACTGCTGGAGCCATTAAAGCCATGGGAGGAAAACACTGTGCTAAAGATGTAACCATATCCTTTTCATGTTCAGTTTGACTACCTTGAGGCAGAATTATAGAATCAAAATTGTAGGCCTGAAGGTCTATAATCTTGGAGGTCTTCTAGTCCAACCCCCTGCCCAAGATAGGAGTCCTTATACCATCCTGGACAAAGGATTGTCTTTTCTTGAAAACCTCCACAAATACAATACTCACAAGTCTGGGAGGCAAGCTGTTCCATTGATTAATTATTCTCACTGTCAAGAAATTTCTTCTTAGTTCCAGGTTGGATTTCCCTCTGATGAGTTTCCACCCATTGCTTCTTTCACTGCCCTCAGGTGCCATGGAATTGCCCTCTCTTTCCCTGTGACTGCCCTTCAAATATTGGAAGATTTTTGTCATTTCACCCGCTAAGACTTCTCTTCTTCAGGCTAACCATATCTAGGGTCCCTTAGCTTTTCATCATATGGTTTAGTCTCCAAATCCTTCATCATCTTTGTTGCTCTTCTCTGTACTCTTTTTAGGGCCTTAGCATTTTTTTTTTGTATCATGGTGATGATAATTGGATGCAGTATTCCAAGTGCAGCCTCACTAGTACAGTGTAGAACAGTATGATCCCTTCACATGATCTTGATGCTATCTCCCTGTTGATGCAGCTTAGGACTGCATTGGCTTTATGGACAGCTGCAGCACACTGCTGACTCATACTTAAGCAGTCACCAGAATACCTAGATCCCTCTCACTAGCACTACTGTGAAGCCATGTGCTGTCTATTATGTGTGCATTTGATTCTTCCTGCCTAAGTGTAGGACCTTGCTTTTCTCACCACTGAACTACACCTTGTTGGATAGGGCCCCATGTTCAAGTCTGTCAAGATCCTTCTGAATCTTGAATCTATCTTCTAAAGTGTTAGCAATTCCCCCCAGCTTAGTGTTAGCTGAAAATTTGATAAGCACTCTTCAGTCCTCTCATCTTGATCATTTATTAAGGTGTTGAAAAGCAACAAGACAGAACCATGAAGTACCACACAGCATGCTTCCCTCCATGTAGATGTAGTTCCTTTGAGGATCACTCCTGATTATCTGTTCCAGGATTTCCCTAGATCCTGAAGTCAAGCTGACTGGTCTGTAGCTTCCTGGATCCACTTTTTCCCCTCCTTTTTGAGGATTGGAACCACATTGGCTGTTTTTCGGTGCTCTGCCTGTTCCCGTGTTCCAGATTTCATTCAGTGGTTCTGAGAGCACATCACAGTGGCTAATATCTGTAGCACAGGTGTAGGATGAGGGTGAAGGTTCGTTCTCTGAGCTTGTCAGTTAGTTTCTAAACATTTCGTTAGTTTTTTTCCCCTAAATTCTGCTGAAGATGTTACCTAGCCTGGTAATGAAAGGTTCGAAAACCAACCCACAAGCTCGGAGAACGAACCTTCACCCTCATTGGTGCACGTCTTAGTTCATTCTGAGCCTTAGCTTTACTGATACTATCCTTGCAAATTTTGAGCTATTTGCTGGTATTCTGTTCTAGTTATATGGCCCTCTTTCCATTTTTTATTCTTGTCCTATTGGACCCTCAGTTTGACAGAGAGCTTTTTGTGTAACCATGCTGGTTTCATTGTGAAGTCTCTTGTTTTTCTTTCTCTGTGATATTATTTTTGTTTGGGCCTTTATTATCTTGTTTCTCAGAGTTTCCCAAGCATACTGAACTGTTTTTCCCTCTAAGATTTCTAATCATGGAATTCTTCATATTCTATTAGCTTTGTTGAAGTCAACTCTCTCAAAATCTAAAACACTAGTCTGACTTTTTTCAATTATCCCTGCCTGCATTATGGTGAATTCTAGTATGACACAGTCACTCAACTTTCATTCTCTCAATCATTTCATCCCTGTTAGTAAGAATTAAGTCCAGTATAGTTAACTTTCTATTCCCTAATCTACCTTTGGATGACAAAGTTGTCAGCTAGGCAGGTCTGGAACTTGTTTGAGCTCCCACTCGCCACAGAGTTTGCTTCCAATTGATGTTGGAGTAGTTAAAGTCCCTCAGTTCCACAGTGGTGTGTTTCCTGTTCATCTCATCTAACTGGTTAGCATTTAATTGAGGAATCTCTTAATTCTGCTACAATTCCAATCTCGCATACATGTTTGGAAGAAAATCCATAGAAATCATCAATTCACTGAAATATTTTCTAACTGTAATTATAGAAGTGAAGAACTTTATTAGATTGACCAATAAATTCCCAACAATGGTATGAGTTACATTGCTAAAACTGACTTTCTAAATTTCCAGAACCAGGAAGCCATCATTCAGCATCAGAAGTTCTGCCATTATCAGTACTTAACTAGCAATATGGTGGAAGGGGCATTTCTCCTTCCCCTACTGGCTGCCTTTTTAAAGGAGAAAGCTTAAATCACACTTAAAGAGGAGTCATCTATATTTTACCATTGTTCATCGAACAATGCCTGACTTTAGATTTTTTGCATCCAGTGTGTCTCTTTTGCTTAAGGCCATACTACATATCTTTTTCTCCTTTTCTGTTCTCCTGATATTGGAACTTCAGTATTTGCAAAACAAGGATCCTGGACATTTTTACATAGGCAAGGGAGAGAAACAATGTTTGGTTTTTCCTTTTGAGACTAGAGTTCCCTCTCTAAACTTGAAGGAAAAATACTATTAATCTTGTGTCCCCATTCCCATACTGCAAGGAGAATAAGATTGCATTTAAATTAGAGATGTAATATATAATTGAGAAAAACCGTATGGGAAGCTATTTAATTTTTCCCAAGGATTAATATTAGGAATGAAGAATTTGTTTTTAAATGGACATATCTTCTATTTATTATCTTTTTAAGATATTAAAACAGATTGTCAATTTTTTTCTTCCCCTTCCCACTTGCTCCTGTCACAGTGCTGTCCTTGTGTGAAGAATGCAGATAATAGTAAAGACAGAGTAATTAGCTTTATTTGGACAGTGTCATTTAGCTCTATTTTTTTGCAGTCTTCCTTCTCGTTCAATATTATTGCCCCCAAAAGAGACGAAGACTTTTGATTTCATTCTAGAGTAACATTCAATTGTGGTTATATCATATATTCCCCATTTCCCTTTTTTTTCTTTAGCCTAGCCACACGGAGCATGAAAGTAGAAGTGTGCAACTTAAATTTGGCTTATTTCAGTAAACTATTGTAAAGATTGCTGATCACTGTCTGAGTTCAGTCAGACATGACATTAACCTGCAGTTTTCTGAAAATGAAAAGCAGTTTTCCTATTAGACAGAATCTACAACCACTCGCTTTAATACTCCAACATTTTGTTTCTCTGAAATGTATTGGTTTTTGAAGAGTTCTCTAGTTGTTTTTCTTTCCCCCTTGGTTATTTGAAAGTGTGGCAAAATGTACTTCCAAATAATAATATAGTCTGCTGAGTCCAAGTTACGCCCCGAATTTGGGTGGGAAAATCCTAAATTCTAAAATATTCTTTTTAAAAGTTATAGTTATATTGATCTCAACCAACACATCCTTAACTGAATACTCATTTCAGATGTAAAGTAATCCAGAAAGTCTTGAGAATATTTCATTTTCTTATTACTATTCTTGCAGAGGTTAGTGGCATTACTTTAACCCTAAATCAGGGGTGTCAAACTTAATGGCCCGCAGGGTGCTTAAATCTGGCCCACGGTGCCTCTGCTGGCCAAAAACAGGCCACACGGAGGCGCCACGTGGCCTCCATGCAGCCCATTTTCAGCCTCTGCAGCCTCCAGCAGCACTCTGCCAGTCATTCTGCCGGATAGTGGTGCAGGAGACCAAAAATGAGGCATGGGGGGGGGCATGCACGCCTTCCCCTCCGCGTGCCGTTTTGGCTGCCAAAGTGCTGCAGGAGGCCATCCAGGCTGAAAATGGGGCACGGGGGGATGCACGCAACTGCCCCGTGCCCCATTTTGGCCAGCAGGGTGCTGCAGGAGCGTCCATCCCATCTTCCCCCCTGCCGGCCCGCAGAGAACTACAATGCTGATCTGGCCCTTTGAAGAAATCCAGCTTGACACCCCTGTCCTAGATAATGTCAGATGATGTGCTGGAGCCTATCTCTAATTTGTGGCCTAGCTTCCAGGCTCTTCTGGATACTAGAGCAACAAAGAGTTGAGACCTTTGTTGTTAATTGCGAAGTTGTGTCCAACCCATCGCGACCCCCTGGACAATGTTCCTCCAGGCTTTCCTGTCCTCTACCATCTTTTGGAGTCCATTTAAACTCAACTGAGACCTTATTGTGCTTTAAATAGTTGTGAAATGCATGGCTGGTTTTTAAATAAATGTTTAAAACTTAGATATTTAACATCGAGCTAAATACAGGTACTATATTTAGGCTGCAAAAACCACATTAATTGCCTAGGTTTTTGCAACCCAAATGTGAAAACCTGTTCCTGAAATTGAGCTTGATGTTTGACGACTATATGCAGTTCCTATGGAGATACTGTGAAAATGGTTTACCACTACTTTCTTTCAAAATATTTATTGTCTTCCCAATCCAGATTACATCTCTAGTATTTCCATTCAAATGGTAACCACCTTCAACCCTGCCCAGGTTCTGAACCAAGATAAATTTGGCCAACAGTTGTCATCTATAGGAAGATCTTTTTTGTCAATAGAAGGAAATTAATTTACAATGTTATTCACTCTTGTTAATTCCCTTAACGGCCTTTCACGAAGCGCATGTGGACAATACCAACAAGATAGTTACTACACCAGCATTTATGTGTGAAACTGAATTTCATCACATTTTTGACGGCATTGGAGCCATGATAAAAAATGTGTTAAGGCTGACAGGCAAATGAAATGGATTGTTTAATAACAAAAAGCAATAGCTTTTAGGAATATTGCAGCTTTGATGACAAAAGTTGGCACAGAATGTACTTTTAGATGTATTTTAGAGGATTGACTTAAATTTTTGAATAGGAGCATCCTACACTTACTGAATCAAGATCCTTTTATGTCAAACTCTTTTCCATATAGTCCATCGTCACTGGCAATTTTTATATTCTGAACATCACCTATTGTTAAACAAATTGGAATTAATGACTCAAGTATTTAAAGTATTTACCAGCTGTTACCAGAATGTTTCCAATGATTATATCATGATTTTGCAAATACGATTTAGCATGTTAAAGTTGTACAATAGGATTTGAATCACTAGTATGACAAACTCTAGAGAACCTAATTGGGGAATTGAGAACAGCAGAATAGAATTCCACTCATTTTTCTAATTTAAATTTAATTATTAGTACTGTGAATATCTGGTTGCTTAATATTGCATAAGCACTGACATGTTATAAATTCCCAAAGAATTAGACAGTACATAGGTAGTCACTTAAAGAAATGAGGGTTTGGCTCCAAAGACAATCCTGACTATAGGGAGTGTTTTAGAAATAAATTGTAATCCCTATTGCAGAATCCATTAAGTATTCTGATTTACCAAGAGAATTGAGGAGGCAAGCTACTGTGCAACAGCTCAGATCAATGAAGAAAAATTAACTTTCTCAATTAGATATACCACATGTTAAATAAAATGAAGTTAAAATCATGTTTCCATTTTTATTAATCTGTAGAATATTTCTTTGGTCTATTGTTGTCTGCCTCATATAAGAGAATTTGTGTAATGGTTTTAGATGAACCAGTGTGTGTGTGTTTCAAATCAGTTTTGACTTCTCCTGACTATCTGAAAGCCCAGGCAACATTTTCAGTAATAGTTTTCCATTGTCTTTTTCCTAGGGCTGAAAGAGGGACTGGCCCAAAGTCACCCACCTGTCTTTGTAGCTAGGCAGGATTAAAACTCAGTCTTCTAGTTTTCTAGCCTATTGCCTTTAAGACCAAGGCCTGTACAAAATTGGCTCTAGCAAGCCATTAAGAACCATGGTAGCACAGTGGTTAGAATGCAGAATACAATCCTAAATTGCATTAACATAGAGATTCAATCAAGATTCCATGAGGTACTACCACCCCTCTATAAAGCCTTAGTAAGACTACACCTAGATTACTGAATCCAGTTTTGGTCACCACACTACAAAAAAGATGAGACTCTAAAGAATACAGAGAAGAGCAACCAAGATGATTAGGGGACTGGAGGCTAAAACATATGAACACTTGCAGAACTGAGCATGGCTAGTCTAGTGAAGA